>VWZO01017254.1:596491-668547 GCA_013396975.1 Bucco capensis
GGGGAGCTGTGCACGATCAGGGGCAAAATAATAAAATAGAAAGCAACATGCAAACATTTTGACCTATTTGTCCCACTTAGGTTTTCTTCCTCATCCCACTGGAATACATAAACATATGGTTGAAGGACTTGAATCCAAAGTTATTTTCTTTTTCAACTGGCTTACAAGCCAAAATCAAAGACAGTTTTAAGCTGAAAGACTGTAGCAAGTTTTCACACCAGAAATATTTAATTTATCTTGAAGACCTATTGCTTGCACAGAATCTTCCATTCTGTATATAGTTGTGGCTTAGCTTGGCAAAAATATTTACATAGTAGCAGAATCAAAAACTTGGAAATGATTTCCTCTAAGAACATTAAAATTGTTGAAATACCACACCAAACACAACCCTTAGACTCGGACATTTTGCAGTCCGGAAAATGCGGTTTTTGGTTGGTTTGTTTGGGTTTGGGAGTCCTATTTATTTTTCTTTTTTTAATAAAAAGAAAAGTGCTGATAATGACTGATAGTTTTATTAAGAATCCTTTAGTAATATTTTTAAATCAATACATTAAATTTCTATTTATGTCTCAGACTGCCTATACTTCAAGAAAACTTTTAATCATCTCATATTTGCCATATATAGGATAACTTAGTGCATGCAGTGGTACCACCTCAGCATGTGGTCTAGACAGGTCTCACAAGCTAAATACATACAGGCTTGTAAAGACATGTTTGAAAAAGAGGAAAACTCAGTGCTGGGAGATTTGGTATCAGGGATTTAACAGATGACTTCTTTCTCTGAGACAGTTACGAGAACACACTAGCAGAGATATGGTTTTTCAGAAGAAATCATATAAAACTGGAAGTTTTGACTACTTAGTTCATCTTGTGGAAAAAACGGGGTATTACCTCTGTTATCCTGGATCTATTACATTTCTCAAATCTGTCTTTGGATGGTTCTGTGCTAAAATAGCTGTCTGGACAAAATTATACCAAAAGCTTTCTGAGTGCAAAGAATGCTCAACATATCCTCACCTGAAACATCTCACTAGGGCCTGGTGATTTGTCTGCCTGATCAGTGTTTTTAAAATTGGGAAAAAACATTTCCCTGGTGGCAAGGTTGAGGCAGTATCCAGCACCTATTTCCTTCTGTATTTTTTATAATCTCTGAGACTTAGGTTAAATAAAAATCAGGGTATGATTTCAAAGTATCTTATAAAAAAAGAGTTCCTAATGTCCTTATAATCTGGATCTGGTATGCAGGTCAAACGTGAAGCTGAAGGGACCACTTCCTAGACCACCTGCAGAAAGACAGGTAAAACTGTGGTCTTCACAAAGCAGAGTCTCTGCCTCTGCAAAGGATAACAGAGAAGCTAGGAGCCAAACTTGAGCTTGAAAGGAGGTGACCACAGCTATCAGTTCTGTGAATTGCTGTTTGACACAGAACAATAAGCAAACTAGACACTTAATGTTTTTGTTGGTGCATGATATGGGACAGGAGTAAAGAAAACAGTGTCTTCTAAATCCCTGTACCCTCACACTCTTTAGAGTTTAAAACAAACACAGCTTTTCTCTTGAAATTTCAAAGTATAATCCTGTGGCTGTGCTGCCGCCTTCTCCACATCCTGGTCAGATACTATATATAATCTGAAAAGATCCTTCTGGATGAAAGACAAAATACAATTGAATTATTCTGATACTACTAAATGATGCTAACACAAATAACACCAAACAAAAGGACAGTTCTGAATATATATTCCAAATTTGCTATATTCACAGAGCAAACAAATACAAATGGAAAAGCAGCAGCAAATTATAGCACTTGCAAAAACAATATTAAAATGAATAGAGAAAAAATATTTTAATTAACAAAACAAATCAAATGGAAAAGATTCTTCAAATAAAGCTTTAAAAGTGAGTCTGTGTGTGTTTGACTGCCATGACTAATTATGTATCCATGTAATGTGTGTTCAATTTGGGCTTATTTAAATAGCAGAAATGCTCATTAGCTGCAGCATATCTGTGAAGCTTCAATAAACAGTTTAATGGTTTTTATGTTTAACCAATTTCATAAGTTCCTGTAATTTTAGCTTTAGTAGCTCATTAATGTTATTTTTGATATCCATCTTACAGAGTTCCTTTACAGTGAAGAGTAGCATTACTTCAGAAAAATACAAATATACTGTAACTTTCTTAATCTCAAATGTAAAACTACAGCTGTCACATGCACCAATAAACTGATTAACTAATGACACTGCCCAGTCTAAACAGCCAGCAAATAAAGGCACAATTATGCTTCCCACACTCTCTGCCCCACTAGCATACTGAACCAGGGTTAGAAAGTGGTTGTGGTTTGACTGGATAAAGCTTGGGTCCAGGTATGCTAAGAGAGGCTCCTGCTGCAAGCTGGACTTTGTTTTCTGCCTGTCACCAGCAAACAAGTACATACTGATGCCTACCAGATGAAAGAGCAGAATTCCTGCTTTAAGTTAACAGGGCTTTAGAAGTCATGAAGATACTTTTGGATACTGGAAAACAGTAATCACTGCAGGATGAGGAAGTGCTGCACTCAAACTCATTCACAGTAAACCTATTTGTGGAGAAAAGTCCTACTCCAATTGACTCAGCAGGAAAACTCCTACCTACTTCACAAGGAATCTTTAAAATCTATACAAATTGAAGTTATACATGACAATTTTTAAAAAAGCCTGGTGACTAAAAGTCAGTTCTGTGGGTGTGAGGCAGATGCTGTGCTCCCAGGGAGACACCAGGTCATCCCCGTGGGCATTCTCAACTCTGGTATCACAGAATCCTCCCTTACTCCCTCCTAGTCTTTCATTAGATAGTCAAGGCTTCAATGCTTTGAGGCTGAAGTTGCCTAGTTGTCTGAACAGGCTGTATAAAGAAACTTAACACTCCTTGCAGGTTTGTTGGCTTCTGTACCATTTGAAGTTCTGTACTTGCACGAAGGAAAAGTAAAATCTTTTTCACTTATGAGCTCAGAGCTCTGCAAGCTTTTTCACTTTTTCCCTAGCAAATGCTTCTCAATCTATAGTAATAAATATTAAATAAGAGTGGGTTAAATAAAGTTGTAAACTACTTGGGCAAATCTATCTCTGCTGTATGTTGAACTATACTGGAGAGGCAGCAGTTATACTCTAGTAATCCTTCTGAGGTTTGCTGCTCCAGTTGCCAAGCAAGACAGCTGCCCTAAAAGTAAAAGCAAAATATCTGAAAGTTGTGACTGATTTTCAAAAATAAAATTTTGCCCTTCAGTTACCAGGAGATAACTAGCTACTACTAAAAATTTAATAAAACATATTTATGCTCACAAATAGCCTACTATTTCAGAGGTTTTTTTGCAAAGGCGATATTTGGAGTTTTCTTGGATATTTTTTGCACTCCCTTTTTTTTCTATCTCCAGGAAAATAAAACAGACAATATCATGCTACGAGTCAGTGTTCTGGTAAATGGGAATACTTCCTTTTTAATACTGCCTGCTTAAGAGAGCGTTGAACTAAGTTTACGTTGCCAGTTCCCTATCTTGCCTTAGTACCCTGTCCTGTACCGCATCTTGTAGTGCATTTTGTACAAGTGTACTATTTTCCATCATTTCTGCATGGTTCCCTTCAGAAAGTCCAGGTACTCATCAGAAATTCATGAAAAATCAGAACAAGGATATTTGTTCTAATGCAAAATTTTTCAGTCCAGAAACATTGTTCCTTTTTGCTTATCAGAATAAAATACATAAGAAAATCGATATTCAACATTTAGACTTTAAAGCCAACTGTACTGGTGTTAAGTAGGAGGTAGAGTCTGTACCAAGTGCTAGAGAGTATACAGAATTACGTTTGTACGTATTGAGTAGCTGCAATTTGGCATGGTCACAGAAGATATTTCAGTAATTCACTAATATGTCATAAGCCTCCAAAATAATAAACTAAGGAAAAGAGCAGGAACATGAGGAAAGGTGCAAAATTCTCTCACAGCTTTGGCTTGAAGGCCTTGGTAAGCTATGCAGTAAAAATGAGCAGCCTGTTCCTGCAAAATCCTTTTTTTTTTTTTTTTTTTTGAGAAGCAAAACATTTTTCTTACTCCATCTGCAGTAGTTTGATTTGAACAATTTGTTGGGGATTTTTTTACTGGTTTCAGTAAAGCAGTAATGTTCTTTGTCTAGAAGGCAACCCTCCCATTTTGACTGAGAACAAAATGGACTAAGGAGTCCATTTTTTAAATAGATGATATATTCATAAGATTCTAATTGAGAGGATGAATACCTACTACTAATGTTGCTTAAAAAGCAATCAGCATTTTATTTTAACAAAACAAAAAAAGACTAAATACTTACTGTGAGTACATGGAATCTCAGCTGCAAATTTAACAGTTACCATGCAAGAATAAGAAGCATCTTTATGATAATATACCACAAAAAGATTTCTAACCTACGAGCTATTTCAGAACAGCAGTCACCCATGTCTTGTTGAACAAAACCTTAGAACAAGAGCATCAAGGCTGCCCTGAAGACTTTGCTGAACTGGCGTGAAGTGTGATTTTAATCCCTCTGGTTTCATAGTATTTTTTTTATTCTTGTATCAGTAGCATCAGCATTTAACAATACTAATAACAAATAGGACATATCCTGATAACTTAGCCCATACCAGTGCTGCATTTGCAGTTCCCTGAGGTGCTTTATGAATTAAATCAATTGATAGAGCTCTTTGTATGAGCAAAAATTAACATGTTTATTCAATCTGCATCTGAGTCATGAAGTCATAGAATAATTCAGACTAGAGAGGCCCTCTGGAGGTCACCTAGTCCATCCCCTTCTTCAAAGTTAGATCAAGTTCCAAGTCAGATCAGTTTGTTCAGTTCTGAGTACCTCCAGTATTTTCATGTCTATCTTTTGATGGAAAATATGTGACCATCTCCTTAACACAAAAATGCACTTTTTTTAAAAAAAAAAAAAACAAACAAAAACAACCTAAGAATATAAGATGCTTTTGATGTTCATTTTTTTTCCCCATTTCTTTTTATTATGTATGCTGAGGTAGCCTGGAGATTTGGTTATAACCCAACAGTGAAAAGAAAATTTGACTTTCATTAATACAGCTTAGTAAACAAAAACAAAACCAACCACAAAGAAAAACACATTTTTAAACAATTCAAATGGTATGCTCAAAATAAACACAGTACTCAAGTCTTATGTTTTCTTCACTTTCACAACATCCAAACCAAACACCTTGCATTTTTCCTTGTTTGATTGCTATTCTAGTAGCAGTTTCTCCAAAAATACAGTGTGAAACAGAGCTGCTTTGCTTATCCCCAAGGTAAATGACTCCTGCTTTCATGATCAGCTCAGTGCGTTACTTTGTTCCCCTCCCATTTTATGTTTCTATTTAAAAACCTCACAAGGACTAATTTAAACAGTGAATGTATACTCAGAGATACAAGACTGGCACAGTATTATGGCTAAGCAACACAATAAGTTCAATCTTTTAGCTGAAGCTAATGTAGAAGAAAACCCACAATCACCCCTTTATCATAGGGTCTATGAAATACCACAAAACATACTGACTGCATAGGCTAACATTTGATTAACCACAAGGTCTATAAAAACTTCAAAAAAAAACTAAACAGAGGGGTTTAAAAATAATACAAAACTTGCCCAAATGCTCCAAGTGGCATGGGTGTCTGTTCTCTCAAAGAGCTAGACAGCACCTTCTGTGCCCTCTAGAGCAGGAGACAACTGCAGGGCAGGAGGCAGCCCTGTGTAAATAGCACTGTTCATAGCTGGATGCAGTTGGAGTCTAGAGAACAGCCTAAGCAGCGTGACCATATCCTAAAGCAATAGTAACATACACAAGATAGGAATGCTCCTGGAATTCATTGTACATGTTCCTCAAGGTAGTAGTAGTTCAATCCTCCTTTTTAACTATAGGGTAGGGTGTATGGTGGTTTAGTTTTACATACAATTGGACTGGTAAACAGAAAGCACCAAGTAGCTCATTCAGATTACAGACAACTCTGCTAGTGGCTATATTCTAAATTCTTCAATGAGACCTATAATTTATTTTCATTAACTAATATTTTTTCTTTTGTATAATTTTATGAATACTTCTAGAAAAATCTATCAGAAAACTCATTTCTTTAACTTACTTTAAAAGAGAGATAATGCAAATGTAAGAAGTCATACCTTTTATATGCCTGAGGTACGTACACAAGTGCTACTAGACTCTGTTTAGATTACTTTAGGTTTACAATTTTCTTTGATTGAAGAGAGTCACAAAACCACATTATGCTAAGAAATTTTGAAATGTGCTTTAACACCGGTAGAATCAGCATCTGATTACTAAATTTTCTGGTGACATGCACACCGAGGCACTTGCCAAATCCTCTCTCAAAGCATTTATACCCAAAGGACCATGACAACATGTTATGGGTTAATTGACTGGTATGACCATGCCCTGAAGAGGAAGGCACATTGATCACTAAGGCTTTCAGAACCTGCTAACCTTGATGAGCGTCTCCAGGCTGAAGATCTATTCATTTTATCAATCTCTCTTCTGCTGAGTTAGTGTTTTTTACTTTCGAGGCACAATTGATGTATGTTCCTGAACTCTTTAAATCTAACCTAGTGTGAGAGGAGAGCAGACTGAGCTCTGCTCAGTTCCCATGCTCTCAGCTGTACTTAGGTTCTTCAGCTTTCTCTCCGCTACACCCAATTTGTTGTCTCTGAAATGTCATCTATGTGCTAGTTTCTGTATCTTTAATATGGAACTATGCATTTGTTAATGTTGAAGACTAAAGCTTGTAAAGTACGACTAAATAATGAGACAAGCTAAAACAAGTACAGGTGAATTATCAAATACTATAAATATAAGGAACACCACAGTTCTCTCAGGTATGCACAAGAAATGAGTGACACTCAGGCCAGCTGAACCAGAATAATGAATCTGTCTTAATTCTTGCTTAGTTTAAGAGGTGAGAAAAGTTTCAGAGATCAAATCAATTCAGTTTAAAATTGTAGTATACAGAGCTTCTCAAAATTGAGACCAGAAGGAATTTACAGCAATACTCTGAGATCCCATTTCAATTGAGAGGAAAGCAAGATATATAAACTGAGCAACCATACCTCTAAATATGAGTTCCTGTTCTATACAGTAATATATAAAAAATTGCTTTGTTATCAGACTCTCAAGGTTTGTTCTAAGGTATACCTAAAGGACAAAAACTCCTGTGAAGAGGAACAGCAGTCGCAAGCTGTGTAACCTTCAGAAGACTCATTTCACAAAACTGTCACAGGACAGGAAATGGCTGCAGCTAAAATAGCAATCAGTATTTACAGAACGCATTAGTCATGGTTACCTTTATTGTCACTTAAAATAGAGCCAAAGGCACTGATCACCACATCGGCTTTCAGACGGACAATCTGATCCTCATCTTCTTTCCAGTTTCCACCACTGTCTTGCTCAGTTCGAACAAACTCCATAGCAACAATTCGTCCACCTCTAAGTACAACTTTCCGAGGGGAGAGGAATGGCAGAAATTCACACTTCTCTTCTTTTGCAAGTTCCATCTGTAGAAAAGAAGCAATAAAATACATAACTCCAAGACTGTTGTGTTTCTATGGGGGAAAAAAAAAACATAAAACATTTTTTGACTCAAGATTTTATCATGCATTGCTCTAGTAAAAGTCACCTGTATAGGGTATACAGACAGGCATCCTAACAAGTTCAGAGCCTCTTGTACTATTAAATCAAGCAGTTCTAGACAGTGGCACTATGTAAATTTGCAATGCAAATATGTCTTCAGCATATTTTCTTAGTGTTCCCTGTTACTTTGAATATGTATAACTCTTCGAGGGCAAAAGAGCTACCTTATGCAACTCTCCATGTCTTTAAGAAGAGGCCTAGTCTTAATTAAGTACATGCCCTGATTTGTGTTTACTACGATTTTAAGATGTTATTAAAAGCTGACTACCATGTGCACACAACAGTTTTTGTAAGTGACAGTCCAGCCTTAAGATCTTCTGAATCTCTGCTGTGGTTAAACTGCTGAAGTCAAACAGCATTTTGTCTTGGCAAAGTTTTGATTGTCTATGTTTACATGACAACTTCTTTGAAGATGTAATATCCACCCTGACATCATTCTAGCATGGCTGTTATTAGCTGATGCTACATTTATTTTACTTTCTTTCAAGGCCACTGCATGATTGGATGAGTAAAAAAACAGTGACAACTTTGAAGAATTTGCCCAGGCTGCTAACAAAGATTTTTGGTTCAGAGTGAGAGCTGATTCTTGATTAGTAAGAATTTGAACACAGAAGTCTGTCTTTGTAATGGCTTCAGTAATCATGTTGTGTTTAAGATTCTTAAATGAAGTGCAACAGAAGTAAATTATGCATCAAGAGACCTTTTTGCACCTCCATTCCCCTTCTATAAGATCTCTAAGATGTCTACCTTCTTGAAGCAGATGACTAAACTACCATAAATCTCATGATAAAGATGCAATTAGATGCCCTGATATCCTCAAGTTGTATGCATGGCTAGGCTTCGCGAACAAAGATCCAGGGAGGGCTCCATCCACNTATCCAAAAGTGTAAAGTACATACCAAATAAATGATAAAGTAAAAAGACAACTAAAATAAGAAAACCTAATCTGAATAAAACTTCTGTTGTAGTAAGGATACATTAAGGAAGCAGTTTCAAAATGTGCAGATGTCCTGATAAATGCCAAAGTCCAAAGACAAACTAAAACTGTCAAAATGAACACTGAAATCTGTGATGAGTGACATGCTCTACTGCCATTGACAGCATTTCAAAGCCAAAATCACTGTGATTACATTGTATTTTCAGATCTACAAGAAATTCTACCCCCTGTATTCCAATGTATCTCTGACTTCACAGGAAACAGGTACAAAACCAAAATTATTTATGCAGAGACTACATACAGTGAGCCTCATATCTTTAATATACATTCATGTATTTTAAAAGTATTTTTATAAACAAAACCTTCAGCAGATGTCTTTTAAATACGTGTAGCACATTTTTAGGCCCTGTAGAAATAACAATCAATATTTCCTCTTATAAATGCTGTTATTCAATTTTACCTCTTCTGGGACAGCCCTGATATTAGTGAATCCCTTCCTGAAGACCACAAACACACGACGAGCTCCACAGCGTAAAGCAGATGTTGCACAGTCGAAAGCAGTGTCTCCTGCTCCAAGTACAATCACAGTTCCATGTACTGATGGCAATGGAGAGTGACAGGCACACATCCCTGAAAGATGAAAGGAACACCCCATTTTCAAGTAGAGAAACCATTTCTGCATGACAGCTCAAAAGGTACTTGTACTCAAAGCAGTGTAAAATTGCATCTTGCAGTTTCCAAGCATGGAGTGTCACTGTCAAATTATTCTGCTTCACTGAAAGACAGTTTCGTGTTTTTAAGATATGTTCATATATATAATTTCATAGGTAGTACTCTAAGCAAGTGCACCTTTCTATCTGGAAAGAATTCAAATGACAACACGTTTGTAGGATTGTGAGGCCTGTCAGGTTGATATTAACATTAAGAGATCTTTTTATTAAAAAATAAATTTCTCTCTCATCAGATTCATTATCCTCCCAGTTAAAAAAAAAACATCACCTTTTTCTAGATTATAAAGAATAGTACTTGGTATTTTGCAAAAGATGACTAGTCATTGAAAGTTTTGTATAGTAGTTTCTTGAAGTTATTCCTCTTGGCTGGTTTTCTACAGGACACTGACATTTTTCTGGCTATGACATGGTTCTCAGAGGCTATTCTCTACAGAAACTGAACATGAGGCAGAAAAAATATTGTTATTGCAGTAATTCCTAGATCTTCCACTGGGAGAAAACATTTACAGTGGTTTTCTACAAATGATCTGCAAAAAGTTACATGGAGAGAATGACAACACTGTGTTTACCATCTACAGCTTGTATTTAATGACTCCATTAATTAAGTAAAACCAAACTATGTGTGTTCCTTGTATGAGACTTCACTTTATCAGAAGTTTAAATACAAATAACTGTTGATTAGGCAAATTATTACAACTTTTAAAATAATGTCATAAACAATGTGAAGCTATATTCTCAGTGAGCCAGCAGTAATTCCAGTCAGGAGGTGGTAAACTGGCCATTTAATCATTGCACTGGAACTCTAGTATCCTGCCATAGTGGCAGCAGATTTTCATGTGCAATTGTAAAGAAACAGAAGTATCATTCAAGGAACATGCTTTTAATTTGGACATATAAATTGAGTGAGAAATGACATCCTAATATGCATCATCTCTCTCCAATTGTAAAATGCTTAATATATGGCAAATTTATGCCATCTTCTTTCCTCTTAAGTATATGGAGTTGCATTTGCTATTTACTTAATAGGCTTCTTATTCTAAAATTCTAAACTTCTCTCATTAATTTTTAATGAACTTAATGTACAAAAACTGTACATTGAGCAATGGGAAAAGCAAAATTGCAGCAGGGGAATGGCAGCTCAGAGTGCCATTACAGGACTAATCTAGAACATACCAGTCATGGCATCCCACTTTGCTTTTGGTAACAAGGCCACTTCCAAGGTAAATTCATGTCTTTGTATTTGCAAGGGGAATCCCCTTTGGATTAACAAGTGGTATTCACATTTTAATAAGCAGGCAGAATACATATTTTACTGTGAATAAGTCTATTATATCTATTATTTAGAGAACTGTTACAGCAACAAAAAGAGGATAGAGCAAGATATAGGACATGTATATTTTGTTTTAAAATTTCATGTTTTAGAGAGCAAAAGGTGGCAGCAGCTACAGATAAACAGTAGGAAAACTAAAGAGACCATGTTAATTAACAGACAACATCAAAGAGCTTTCAATGACTGTCAGAAAAGCATAGTTATAAGTTCATTCTTTTTTTTCATTACATATCCTGGCAAACTGAGAGTGCTACTCTGCAATATTTTGAAAGATGTAGATCACAGCATACAGGATCCTCATGCAGGCAAGTGACTTACAGTAACACAAATGCTAAGTGTCTATACAGAATTCTACAAATTTAGAATTCAGTTCAGTTATTACAAAAGGGGATTATTTTGCTAGTTTTACTTTTCCTTTGTTAATCTACAAATGTTCTGAAGTGCAGATTCACAATCTGTTTCATTTTCAAACATCTTTGTTCAAATAAAAAAAAAGCCCCCAAACCTACCCTTTTCTCCCAGCCCATTTGAGCTCACTTTGAGCTTAAGAAAACAGACAGAAATAAGCATTTGATCAAAACAGCAGAGAGATGGGCCAGATGGGATGCAGAATTTCCCTTCCTAAATATTTTGCATAAAATGGGGTAATAAACTTTACTTTTATATGCAGAATAATTTGTCACTGAAGATATATTCTTCTAAACATTGTTTATGGAAAGTCTACTATATAAGAAGGCAACCCTGTGTGATGTTCAAAGAAATTTCTGAATGCTCAGAAGAAAATCAGTTTTCAGATAGAGAGAGATGTACGTGTGTGTTTAAATGTGGAATCATAGAATGGTTTGGGTTGGAAGGGTCCATAAAGATCATCTAGTTCTAACCCCCCCTGCCATGAGCAGAGACATCTTCCACTAGACCAGGTTGCTCAAGGCCTCATCCAACCTGGTTTTAAACATGCCAGGGATGGAGCATCCACAACCTCTCTGGGTAACATGTTCCAGTGTCTCACCACTCTCACAGTAAAGAATTTCTTCCTACTATCTAATCTAAAACTAGCCTCTTTCAGTTTAAATCCATCACCCCCTCATCCTATCATTACACTACAGGATACAGAGTTCCTTCTCCAGCTTTCCTGTAGGCCCCCCCTTAAGTACTGGAAGGCTGCTATAACGTCCCCCTGGAGCCTTCTCTTCTCCAGGATGAACCCTAACTCTCAGCCTGTTTTCATAGGGGAGGTGTTCTAGTCCTCAGATCATTTTTGTAGCCGTCCTCTGGACCTGCTTGAGCAGGTCTAGGTCTTTCTTATGCCAGGGGCCCCATAGCTGAACACAGTATTCTAGGTGAGGTCTCACCAGAGCGGAGTAGATGGGGAGAACCATTCCCCCCTTGACCTGCTGAATACACGTATTTTGATGCAGCCCAGGATGCAATTGGCTTTCTGGGACGCAAGTGCACATTGCGGAGTCATACTCAGTTTTTCATCCACCAGCACCATCAAGTCCTTCTCCACAGGGCTGCTCTCAATCCACTCATTGCCCAGCCTGTATCATTGCCCTGACCCAGCTGCAGGACCTCACTCACACTTGGTCTTGTTGAACTTCATGAGGTTCGCACAGCCTATCTAGCCTCTCAAGCCTATCTAGATCTCTCTGGATGGCATTCCATCCCTTCAACATGTCAACTGCACCACACAGATTGGTGTCATTGGCAAATTAAACTAAATATGTGGTCATATACACAAGACTACATACTACACTATGCATATGTCCAGAAAACTGTTCACTGAATTTCTTTTTTATCACCACATTGGGGAATCTAGATCATGATGTAGAAATCAGGAGCCTCATCTCATAAATCCATATGGGGCTTAGGACTCTACACCCAGGGCCACTGAAAACAGCTATACTCCCTGGGTAGCAAACACAGCCATCTCTGTACTCAAAACAAAGACATAAAAGCACAAAATGAAACTGCAGTTGGGGCCTACGAACTGAGTGTTCCCTCACTGACTCCTGGCATGCTGCTATTGCCCTTTGTCTTAGACTCTAAGTTGTCTGGGCAAGGAACTAGTGCTCCCTTAAATGTGTCTGTACAGTATGTAATACACAACTTGGGAATCAAGTAAAATCATTTATCAGCAATATTCAAAGCAGCTGCTTAAACGGGTTGGCAAGACCTTCTTTAATACTAGACTTTCTTCAAGACCATCTTATATATACTATCTATATCAAGATAATTTATGCAAATGAGAAGCTTATAACACCTTTGGAATATCATTCAAAATAACAAATATAAGTTATTAGGGGTGATGATTTACCATGAGCTTATATTTTTATAAATTACTATTTGCTTTACACTTTCTAGGACTGTCTTTCTTGACCACACTCCTACAGTCACAACACACCATGAGAAAGCCCTGCCCTAGACCTATTCACTGGGAGGTGCTTTGTAATTGGATATGCTGCTGTGTAACCAGCTGTCCATTTTGATATACCAATAACTGCTAATGAATTACTGAATATGATCATGACAAAAACATAATACCACACACCTGGTTTACTTGCCATTGCTACCAAAGGAAGAAAGTCTTTAGATGTGTAGAATCCTTGATCCATTCTCAGTCCTTGGAATATACTGTCTCTGTTTGGTTCTGGCAAACCTAAAATAGATATTTAAAGGCATATCAGAACTGCAAGGGAAATTTCAATGACCAATATATATTTCACATTACATATGCATGTACACATTCTCAAAAAATACAAACATTTTTATAAACCCTAAGACATTTGTAAAAGGACATCACAAATAGGTTCATTTCCATGTTTGTAGTCTGTAGCTTACATAAATGGTGATCTTTTAATAGTACCGGCACTTGAAAATAAGGTTGGACAGTCTGTGTACTCATATAACTCATACCAAAACAAATGCAGAAGAAAGGGTTAGAGAGAAAAGGATACACAAGGTGCAAAACCATGGAAGCTATTGGGTAGGAGAAGGCTTTTGTTTTTCTTACATTGCTTTACCTGCATGCACAGGTAACTCTTACTGCTGCGAAATTGTTTTGTTCTCTTTGTTTTGAGGCATTTTTCAGTACAGCTAGCTTGCAGATAATACAAATGAAGCAATAATAAAAAGCTTAACCAACGAGGAAAGGAGGACAAATGCAATGCTGTAGATATGTCTTAAACTGCAAGTATTTGTATGCCATTCTTGATTGTTTTCTCAAACCCCCTATTGGCTGACATTTATTTACAGCTATTAATAGCACACATTTATGCAGAAGTTGTAGAATACAGACAGGAATTCTCTTCACAATCAGTAATAGCAACAAATATCTTTCAGTTAAAAGAAAGCAGTAAAAAAGCATCTTCCAATTATCAAAGAATATCTTCTCGATGCTGTGTGAACGTTTGAACAGCACAGAACCCCCAGCCTAGCTGATACAAGTTTAAAACATCTTTTTCATGTAAATGCAATGATCTATCTGTATTTTCAACAGGGTCTCAACTTTCATATTTACATCTAAAACCCCATATTATCAATATATGCTAATTAATAATGATATTCTGAAATGGATTAAATGTCAACAGTTTTTTTCTAAGAAAACACACTAGAATTGAGAAGTCCTCACAGAAAGAAGGCAGAATTGGAGTGTGCAAAGCAACCCGTGTTCCCTCCATTCTCAGGTGTGTGGATGGCAATAGACTAATCTTACCCCACCAATTTTGAGATATCCTGGTCTAGAAAACCCCAGATAAACCATGTTAGTGTCAACAATAAAGCAGGACTGCACTTTGAGGAGTGCTCTTCCAAGTAGGGACAGTTTAGGGTCTTTTTATATTAGCGAAGCAGCAAAAATCTGGTCTCGTTACAGCATAAAATCAGGACTCAGATATAAGAAAGTTTAGGATTTTTTCATGAATCATCTGATACGAGGGAAGGATACTGAGAAAGACAAGGTTAGAAAATAGTAGCGCATACTGAACTTTAAGACCTTTGAATGCTGTACTTCCCGGGTAGACTGGAATATCAGCTAATGAAGAATGAATAATGGATATCTTAGAGGCTGCCAGAAATACTTAGTGCTATTGAAATTACAATATGTAAAATACATTAAAGAAATTATTTTTAAAACTGCATAGGTTTCCCTCTACGCATATATTGCAAAATCATCTATAGTAAGAAGGGTACCTCAGAAAAAGCTCTCAGTGACTCCCTACAGACAGAGGAGAGAGTAATGCAACTATTTCTATTGAGGTATTCATATAGCAGCTCAGAGGCCTCAGCTTACTCTTGGGAGAAAGACTTGTCATTAGTGACATATGTAGCCTGCATTAAAGATAATTTTCCCTCTACCTAATGTCTACTCCTACTGAAAAACAAGGAGAAACCCTCACAAATATTTTTTTTTCCATTTATTTTTGCCGCTTTTATCATCTCCTAGAGAAAATCATTTTGTTTCTAACAGCATCAGTAATTTAGCTCCCATAGGCTGAAGAAAGAGCAGGATTAAGGGAATGTTGCAGTGTTCACAGTTAAGGTTCATTATTAGTTCAGTGTCACCAAAATCAAAGGAGTTGGAGTAAGAATGCACTGGGATCAATAATGTTTAACCTGGCTGATATGACAAAAAATAAATATAAAGCCTAAGAAGTAGTCAGCATACATGGCATTTTCTGCTATTTGTTTAACCATTTTCTTTTGCTGAAGACTCCATGAACACCAGCTCTGCAATATTTACATTTGAAGGAAATGCAGGGGATTTTTGTCTTATGCCTATAAACACCAGGCACTATTTCAAGCTCTTTGCTAAGCATCTGCAGAAAGTTGTAGTGGATTCTGCCATATCTCTTTTTGCTGTTTAGAATTTACCATTATAATGATGGCATTTAATTTTGTTAAAATAGAGAGGTTGACTACTTCTTAAAGCCACTAGGCTACTTAAGAGGCAGACAGAGAAAGAGAACAAGAACTGGTAAGATCCACTTTAGAGAGACACCATTTCATAATAAAGAGACATCCTACAGGTGTACATTTTACAGACAGATCAAATGTTGATAAATAGCCAAGAGTCTCTCAGAAGAGAGAATGTTTGGCAAAAAAAAATAAATAAACAGTTATAGAGGAAAAATGCAGTTTCAAGAAAATAGTATTAGAGAAGAAACAGAATTTAAAAATCCTCCATCTATGGAAGCCACAATTTAGGCTGAAACAACGAACCAAGAGAAACACCCTTTGAAGATTAATTGGAGACATCCTTGTGCAAAAGGATATTCACACACTAGTACAAAATAGCCAGAAGCCACCCAAGAAAAAATGCTTATAAAAAACATGAGGCCTTTACCCTGGGTTTTAGGCTGAAGAAAATGGTACTCAGCTCTCTGTTCTCCAAATTCACCTGCAAGCCATCTAAAAGGCTTTTTTATTTATTTCTATTTCTTGTCTTCAATCTTCACTATTGTAGGTCTCCTATCTTTAAATAGGCAATATAAAAATCTAGTTATAACAATTATTTCCTTCACCTGCACTAAAGAACAACTCTTCTGAATGGCAAGGAGGAGGAGGGAGTCTAGATAGATAATTCGACTAATGTTGTTCGGATGGACCCTGCACACCCATACAGAAGCAGGGGGCTGTGCCCAGCCCCTTGCTATTTGCAGCCAAAGCCCTGGACTTCCTGAAGCCTCAGTCCCTTTACCTGCTGAAGCCAGGGAACAAGCTTCTGAAGCAACCGATATCCAAATCACACAATGAAGCCTCATGGGCTGTGAAAAACAGCATTTACTAAGAATAGAGAAAGTAGAAAGATCATGAAAATAACAGCTTGCATGACAGATCTAGTTCAGCTTTGCAAAAGCTAATCTAGACAGTCCCAATCTGGGTCAGGTACAGTGTAGAAAGCAATTCATCTCTACTCCTGACCCTCTAGTTTGCTAGGCTCTGCCTTTCATCTCCAGATGCTTCAGCTATCTCTCAGTAAGCACCACTCCTAGTATGAAGTTGTCTTTCCTTCTTTCTTCCCATAACCCCTTTTCCAGTGGGCTATACCTCAGCATCAGTGCCTCTCCCATGCCCGACATACCATATACAATGGCTAATGACTTTGGAAAGTAGTAGTGGCTTTGAAAAACAGACTTTAACCTCCCATTTTTAAGCCTTTTATAAATACACATAAATATACACATGCATATATATATTAGAAAAAATAATATCTGCTTCCTATCAAGATCTTGTACTCTATTCTCACAATATTTATGTTCATTTTCTTAACTGGTGGTGGTAAGTCTATTGTCTCCATTTAAAGAGATAGACTTTAGATCCTCTCACAATTCCCTAGTCCAGGTGAAATATGAACTGCTGAATGATTAGGGTCAATTCATCACATACACAAGGCAATACAGAAGCGATGCATACCCAGTGTAAGGGATTGGCATGCAGAGCAATGCACCTAGTCCACTCGGTTACTGCACCAAATAAATCAAGTCACATCAACACATCAATCAGCTAACTCTGAAAAGGAAATAAATACTGCTGCTGTTACTGTAACTATTAGCCTGGTCTGGAGTGGAACACTAAAGCAGAAGTAGGGGCACAGCATATGTCTCTCTCGTATTTTGATCAAATCCCTGCTCCCCAGAAACAGGAATGCCTTCTGAACCTGAACTCATTGTTTGGATTACTTAAATGTGACATGTCTGGGCAAATTTGCAGTTTCAAATGAACTTCTCAGCCAGTCTTAACAACTGACATACAAGATAAGCCCTCATTCTTGGTAAGGGTCAAATGTAGCTTTCACAGGCAGCTGACTGAAAACAAATCTCCAGAGAAAAAAAATGGAGCTGAAGTTGAAGGGTAAACATACAGTAGCCTACAGGGATAAAACCTACTACAGAATAGTAAGGTTTTTCTGGTTTTCCTCACACTAAATGCTAAAAAGTTTGGTTTGCTTCCTTTTTAATTGTGATAATACAATATTCTGGAAAAACTTCAGCTAAACCAGGCAAACAAATGAAGAGCTAGGATCTTCCAAGCGATATTCCCTCTCTTTGCATTCTTAGCACTTGCTATCCTGTCAGAAGAGAGTTCTAAAGATGAGATCTGGTTGAATTGTTCTGACCAACCCCTTACTTTCAGGTAAAAATGTGAAGTCAGGCTGGTGAATGCAATCTGTGTTTGAACACACAAAAAACTAGGGTTTTTCTAAAAGCCAAAACACACTGTTTTGATATTTTTTATAATGAATCTTTCATCTTTGTTTCAAATTTACATCACATTTTTAAATTTATCCAGAATGAATTCTAAAGAAAACAAAGTAAGTTTGATTCACTGGCTATGTACATCCTTTTTTTTCTGTTTTAAAACTAGCAAATCAAAACCAGTATCAAGCCCCATTCACCAACTCTGGGACTTTTTTTTTGTTTAAAATGTTCTTATGTCATACAAACACAAAGAATTAGGTAAAAATGTAGAGGGTAGGGAGGTCCTTCTACCTTTTCCCATATACAAGAAAATCTGCTCATATTTCATAGAATCATTATGGTTAGAAAAGACTCCTGAGAACATCGAGTCCAACCCACCTAACACTACCATGGCCACCACTAACTATGTCCCTAAGCACCATATCTATCTGTACTTTTTTTTAACTCTTACAGGGATGGTGATTCCACCACTTCCCTGAGCAGTCTGTTCCAATGCCAAACTCCAATTTCAAACTTAAATAAGATCAAATAAATAAATAAATAAATCACATTTACAGGAAAACTCCCGTTCTGCCCTTCCCAGCCTCCATGACAGGGATCTGCCAAGGAAGGGATGCCCAGGAGATCCTAGGACCATGTAGAAAGCCTTAAACTGTCAGAATCTACTGAGAATGAAAAGAAAAATTTGTGAGTCTCATAAGAAACTGGATGCAGGCAGAAGAAACACATGATTAGCTATGTATCTGCTCTGGTGTCAATGCAAGTCTCCTGAAATAATACCTCAAAGGCTAAGGCCAGGCAAGTTGAGACTCAGCCTGCTGATCAGCATAAGAAACTTGAACACAGCCCAGTAATAAGGCAGCAGAGGTTCTGCACCAGCAATATTTCAACTTCAGCCAACCTGAGGAATAGGAATAACTCTCATGTGGCCTCGGTAAAAGAGCCATGGAAGGCTGATGGACAGAGACTGATACAAATCTTAAGAGAGGAACTGACATGGTCTGATAAGCTATTTTTGTTAATAATATTTGTTTATCTTTATTTTATTTTATTAAAAAGATGCGCTGAAGTATATGCAGAGCTAACATAATGTGCCTTTAAGGGTAAATTTCTAAATCCACCATTTCCCTTCTGAAAGGGTTCTTTTGAATTAACAGAAAAGTACTCCCTGCTGTTTTAGACACCAAGCATTCCAAGTTGCTCCTTGTGTTACCATATACAAACATTTTGTATGTAACACTTCTGATAGCATTTCACACTTGCCCAGAGACTTGCAGCTACAGGTGCCATATGGTCAGAGTGTGAGTACAAAGGTACATGGCAGAGAAGAAAGAAAATACTGTAAATTCTAAGTGCATAAGCATTCTTTAATATTTCTAAATGCTGTGCTCTTCTTCAACAAGTCTAGTTTGTGGTCTGGGAAAACAGAGATCAAAATCTGTGCATTTAAAACAGTTTTATTTTATGCCACACAATCCATGAATGTTATAAATCAGACCATGAGTTTTAAGCACATTAAAGTATTAGCTTGAAAAATAACATTGAAATACTAAGTTCTCATAACTGCCAAATTTACAGTTTTCCCTAGACATAATAGAACCTATTTATATGCAGTGGCATATGCTCTACCTATTTGTTCATAAGGAGTCACATTCACTCATACCAATATTGATAACGTTGTTGCCATGGATCAATATTACACAACAATTTAGATATGAACTATACTGAAATATGGTACCTAAGCTGTGACACATAGCTGATTATAGCAAACACACCATTACAATTCATGCTATGACATTAATCAGAAATGGAACAAAGCCACTGGTGTCTAAAGAGTTACTCTGTCTACATTCTGAAAGGCTTGATTCTGAAAGACTAAATGCCCAGTAAAGTTGCAAATGCTCTGCAGGTGCTCAGCTTCTCTCAAGGTCAGTCCATTAGCGATTAACATATTAGTAAATACCTTTGAGGCTCGTATTTTTAAAAGAACTCTCTCATTTTGATGGAGGTTTTTTTATGGTGGCAGCTTTGTTACTTCCTGTTGTGAGGTTCAATACAGTATGTTTTCTAGGTGGTTGATTTTTTTTTGTTTGCTATGTATGTCGATGGAGATAAGTGTTTTAATTACTTTTTTAATGTCTATGCTTTTGTATTTTCTTCCTCTCTCTGTTTATTTCCTGCTGTTGAGATTACTGCCTCATCTCCACAGCAGGTGGCTCTTTCAAATTTGTTTTCTTTGTAAGCCTGGTAGATTTATTTTGTAATATAACTACTCCTTTCTACTGTTTTTTATTAATGATTTCTTTACTTTGGTTAGGTACACTTGCAATGTTTGTAGGAGTAATTCCCTAGTGATGGCTAAAGGTCTCATAGGGAAAAAAAAGGGAAAAAATTAAAAGAAAAAGACACTTGGATTAGGCTTTTCTTACCCTCAAGTTAGAACAAACACTGTGTACAGCATGTGCTAAAGAACACCCTCCACATTTAGCAACAAAAGTCATACACCAATGCTGCAGTGCATACAATCTTACCATAATGTCTTTCAGAAACATCTGAATATGTAGCCAAACATGGAAGTAATGTAGTCTATAGTCTCACACCTTACTTTGTTGCTATATTAGACAGGATGTGAACTCTTGTGAATTGTATAGAAATAACGGGAATTAAGTAGTCGAATCAGCCAGAACTAAATTTGTTCTTCAAACCCAATTTCTTTTTGAAGCCAATAGTCTAATCTCAGTTTAGAAGATGCAAAAATTTCACACTAGCTAGGTATCAGAAACTACAGATGGTAATCATAGGCAGTAGGTTTAGAATCAATGAGTGATGAAATTAGGATTACGAACATGCAATCAGTTTTGAATGTCTGAGCTTGTATTACAAAGCACTGCAGACTTGCGGCCTGTCCTCATGATACCTAGTGATCCCATGATCAGGTCAGATTGATATCTAACATCAATCAAAATGTCCATAGGTGAACCGTAACTCACTGACGCCATCAAACATAGAGTTCACCTCTAATTTGGTTATATTGTAATCAGTCCAGGTCTTCTCAAGGCTGTAGCCTACACTCCACAGTCTACCTTTAGTCTTAATTGCTCTTAATTTTATTACTGTCAACATACAGGACCTGTACTTCAAATATTATTGAGGAAATACCCAAGTATGACTGAGGTAATGTATTTTAGTGAAAACCATCAGTGTTTCAAGATGATTAAACAAAGAGCTGGAAAAAATTATGTGGTGATTTTGCTGTTCTCGATATCTGGGTATTCAATTAAAAAACATATAGATTTTCAACTCCAAATTTGACTTGTGCACTTGTACTATAAAAGCACTCCTTAAAATGCATACCTCAAAAGTGAACCGTGCAGTATCAGTAAGCATTTTTAAAACATAGTTCTTTAAAGGACATAGAAGAAGTGATACAAGGTTGGACATATATAAAGCTTCCTAAATTAAGGAACAGATATTAATTCTAGCCTTTCTACTCAGATTGGAAACTGACACTTAATGTTGCCTATATTTGAAGTAACAGACAAACTGGGGATGCTAGGAAGTTAGAGAGTAGTCCTAGTGAAAGGACTTATTGAAATGTGAAGACTACTATGAAGTAAACCTCATCATTGAGAAGGATGACTGCAGAAGTCTGCTTACCTTCCCTCTGGTTTTGTTCTGCCTGGTATTGTTTATTGCAGGACTTAAAGCACTGAAACAGTTTGCTATGAATCTTGATTTGTAGAACATAAGAGTTCTGTAAATTGTAATACAGAGGAATTGAAGAAACATCTGCTATAAAAAATACAGTGGAATATTGCTGCAAACCTTTCTTATGTCATCTTGGTAACATTCATTATACTGGTGACAAATCTGAAAAGGTCAATAGCAAAAATGCATTTAGTAGTCCCAGTCAAACCAATCTCTAACATAAGATTGTACGCTTCCTCCCAGAAAAAGAGCTTGCTCCAGTCTGCTTACAATAGAGCTGAACTGGATTTTTAGTCCTGACTGGAGTTTGGTTACTTCCCACCACTGGTTATGAGGTGTCATTATTCAGGAGCATCCTTGAACTGGCATAGCAGGGATGCTGAAGTGTAAGATCTGACATGCTAATATTGTCAGTGCAGTTCCCTCTTCCTTCTACAAGTTTGTTCCTAGGACAGAGGGATGCTGTATTTCCTCCAGACACCAGCCAGATAGTATTTGTCAGTGTAATATGCTGCACCACACTAGAAGAAAAGAAACTGGACCAGTGCTTCCTCTTGTTCAGTAAATGTTGAAGCGAAGCGGCCACAAAAGCAACATCACCTCCTTGGGGACTGCCTACTCATAATTTGAATGACACACACAAAAAAAAACCCCTATCATTTCAGAAATTATATGTCACAGTAAAGTGATTTTCACACAGTATGGAAAATCCAAATACATAGAAGTGAAAGCAAAATAAACTGGAGAGACTGGGAGCAACAGACTCCTGAAAAGAAAGCAGAAAATACTACAATAGCTGTTTGCAATACTAAATAGTATCTTTCCCCAAGCAGATTCACTGTAACTTATCTCTCTCATATGTCCAGTTTATAGGAAGTCATGCTGGCATTTTGGAATAATCAAAGCCAATGAAAATTTACAAAGGGAAAATCAAATGTTAGCATAGAAGAGATCTCACTAATTTTTGTATCAAAAAAATGGGAAAAACTTGAAGAACTGGATCAATAGAAACTACATATGATAAATATGCAGGGAATTGACAAAATGAGAACAACAATGATAGAAAACATTCACAACAAACCCACAAATGCTTAGTTTGCATCATAAAAAGATATATATACTAGGTCTCTACATTTGCAAAGAAACAGTTGAAAAGAAAAAATTTAAAGGCAGCAAATTAATCCTGTAGAAATATGAGAAATAACTAAGTCATTCATATTCTGGAATAATGCTTTTGTCCAGCTCTCAGGCATGGTACAGCCAGGAAGTTGCAATGAGGTCTACTGAGACAACATCAACTTGTACTAGCCAAAATCATCCTGTACTTTTGATATGATCGTAAATATGACAGCTGAAATGTAGTATCAAAGCATTACAAATATAAATACTGATTGTTATAATATTGTTTACTAAACTGACAAAACAGAAGAGTTCAGAATCACTGAAATATCCAACTATAGCTGTTTTTCTTAAACCCATTACTGCTACTCTTGCATGCTACTTCCATAGCTTCCATTCTATTTGAATATAGTGAACTATGAAACAATAGGCTGGATCAGTTACAGCTTTGCATACTCTATACCTCTATCTACATCAAGTACTTGTAAAATCTTATTATCCAGGAAGAAAATCCCACACATTAAATAATACTTGCAAAATACAGGACTTTCTGGTTATTCCTATTTTTAAAACATAACGCTTCATCCAAACCTTTTTTTTTTTAATCTGAAAGTCTTTGGAGTAAGCCTGCAACCTCTTCCAAATGCTACTAAGTACCACTCTATCAAAAATTTCAATACAGAAAATATTATTTCTTTGTTAATATATTATATTGTCTTGAATCATAGAATATTAATACACTGGGTTTGTCCACGTGGAAGAACAAAAAGATGCTTTAAAGCTTATTCAGTAATTACTCCTGTACAATTCCACCTATGTTGCATTTTTGATTCAATTCAGGTAAATCATCTCTACACATATTTTAAAGTGATGCTTCAAAAAAAAGACTTCTAAACATTACTCATTTTTCTGCAGCACAGATCTACAACTGAAAACCTATCATCAGTACATTCTGATGAAAAGGTAGTAATTAAATGTTTTTTCCCCTTCTTCTACAGCACATTATTTGACCTATGATAAAACAAGCTATCAAATTTCCATTTATTATTTCTACCTGAAGGGCTTTGCCAGCTCACACAAACATAAATCTCTATTTGTCAGATTTAAACTGTACCTGTCCCAGCTGCTATGAGGGTTCATATCTCTTGTCCCTTAAAAATTACCGAATAGCATCAAGCAACATAACCACCCTCCAGCCTTCACTGACCCTTACAATCAATAATATTTGTAACCTGTGTGCACAGAGTTAAGTAGAACAGAAGCCATGCACTATCCCAGTTAACCACATTGAGCTGTGATACTAAAATCTGCTCCCTTGTGTCTCCCGTGATCAATTCTAATCTCTGGGCCAAGAATGAAAGAATGCAGCCCCTTGTTTCTGAATTCATTGGAAACGGATGTTATAGATTTGTAGCTCTGCACAGGAGCTGCAGATTTAATACAACCAGCAGTTCAAGGAAAGAACATATCTAAGCTATCATTCATTCTCATTATCCTCAGTGTATTTTGGACCTTCAGAAGACAATACAAAACAGAAGGAAATGCACGTGTACTGTCTTAAAGCAAGCTGGCTTTGTTAAAATACCATCAGGTAACAGTTATTTGTTAGAGCTGTATCCATTACTGCCTCTGCAGGTAAGATGGAGGTCAGTCATTCCATTATGATTACTTTGTTTAAAGGTTTATAAATAGACTGACAATATTCATTCCTTCTGGAAATCTGTCATATAGAGTAAATTAAACAGAAATTCGCTAGAAATAATAAAGCCTAGTTCTGCTCTGTTAAAAAGAAACAATTATTATGGAAAGAAAGAATAATTCAGGTTTCTGATGGTATTTGTTCTCTCACCTCCAAACTAATTTTATTTAAAAGAAGGCAAATTTGCCAGCCAATTAGTCTAATTAGACAAACGATATCTGAATGTAGAACAGGAATAATGAAACTTTAGAAATCTACTCCAGTAGAAAATGTGCTTTTTGAATCTGTCACACTACCAGAATGCATGTTTCCAGAGTTCTCGTAACTGCATATTTATAGGCTTGGTTATATTGGCTTCTCATCAGCAGCTCCAGTGCCATGAATCATCTATCAAAACATGTGAGGTGACTTTCTTACTCATTTCTTTAAAGCAACATTCTGAAGAGACATTTTCAACACGATTATGCTCCAGTGTTCACTATCACTTAAGAAAAACAGCACATTGAGTTTTATAATTGCAGGTGAATAATAAGTATTCATCATCAGAGGCTTTATCTTCTCAGATTGTCACATGCTGTGTGTCAGAACAGAGTACACTGTAAGAAATATGACATTCTTGTAACATGCTGGAGGGTCAATGAGCTTTCTCACTCAGGTCATTTACCCACTTCACATCAGTGGCCTTATTAAGCACATATTTATCTGCCTTTCCTTTTAAAAGCAGCTGTAGCAAGGAGTTTTATGTAAATATCCTCTTAAATTGGTATTTCCCCCCCCCCAAGTAGATCAGCTAAGAAATATTAAACCAACTACTTAGCTACCTCTGCATACTTTCACATACTGAAAATAGCTAAGCAAGGTTTATACTTGGACCAGACTCTATATTCTGAGTCAGAGTCAACAACAGAAAAAAAAATTAATAAATTGTCTAAGGGCTTTTTTTTAATTCATTAAGTAAATCTAAATTCCTTTCCCAGCATCAGTGTATGTTGTATTTCATGTGGAATTTTATTCAAAAACAAGGTGTCTTTATTAACTAATTGTACAATTTTCATTCAAGTGCCTGAGTTTTCCATGGGTGTTTCATATACTGCTGACAGGGCACTAAATCTGGTACTTTGGGTCAGAATTATAATACGATTAACTTCAGGTGCTGTAAGGCTACTATCTAGAAAACAGACAAAAATGATGTTGAAGATCTCCAAACACCTCCTCAACACCCAGCAGTCAAGAACATGAAGTGAAACATTGCCACTGAAGATCATGGGTCAGGTAGATAGATTGTGGGTGCAGAAATCTGCACAGGCATGCACCCAAGCTCCCTCCTTCTAAGCTTATGCTTTTGATAGCTAAGTAAAAAATTCAAAATGGGAAACTTATCCTAAGCAACTAATTTTTGTGATACCTAAAATATAAGAGATAGGAACACATGTCTCTGTTCAGTCCATGAGGAGACTGCAGTGTCCAAAGAGCTGTAAATTTCAGAAAGGAAAAGCTAGATGCCTAAAACTGCCTGCAGCAATGGTGCAAATACCCTTGAGAGAGTGTATACTCTGACATGGCATCTGACCCATACTGATGTTAGTCCAGTCAAACAAACATACCAAGGAGAGAGTATGAGTCTTCATAATATCTTCACAGTCCCTATCCTTGTATTCACAGTACTACTGCAGGAAGACTCTCTCCCAGTGGAGTTTCCAACGGTAACAAAAACAAGAAGCATCTGATCAATAAATAGAAAATCAAGTTACACGGTCCCAGTAGGTCCCTCTAACAAGGATTTCTCTCTGAAATGTTCATGCTTGTCTAATGCTGCTGCTTTTAATCCTTTCACACCACTAGGTTCTACATGCCTGCATTAGTGCTAATATAAAACAAATGAACATTTTCTACAAGGATATCACTCTCCCCAAGTAAAGGGGTTAATATCAAAGTAAGCTTTAGGAATGTAAATTATTTTCCCCATGTGGCTGAAAAACTACATGGTTATTCATTTAAAAATTATTAGCATATAAAATCATTATTATCTCTGCAGTTAATATACAGTTCACTGACAACCTTTTGGACTATTACAATTAAGAAAGGCAGCATCCTTAATGAAGTTACAAAACACATTGTTTATTAAATAGCAAACTGTATCTTTAATTACTTTAAATATTATAATCTGATGAAAAATTATTTTATAAACCTCAAGACAAATTAGTCAGAGATGGAGTATGCATTTTGGTCCTCTATGAATCCTAAACAGCACTTTCCATTTGCTTACAGGTTTCTGTTGTATGCAAATTTGCTCTTAAAATTGCTTTCAAGTGCCTAAATCCAATGCCACTAGCATAAATTTAAGATGCAGCTTGTGCTGTTCTTTCTTTTTAAAACAGATTTAATTTATGTCAAATGTAGATTTTGGCAGCTCTAGTAAATGCAGCTTTTCTATGAATTCTCAGGAGGTAAACCGAAGATAGGTTTCTGTGGGGGTCCTGAATTCAGACTTATTGAAATAAAGACTATTTGGGGGTCTACTGTATTTTATTATTTCACTGTTCTACTTTGAGTTAAAGATCACTTTTGTTCAAAACTCTCAAGGGCTTTTAGGATATGCCATCATGCTAACAAGCATATTCCATTTTTTTTAATATAAAGTAATCTGCACACTGTCAAGACACTTTTTGCTGTCTGTCCAGTATTAGATCTGCCTACTTGATGTGCTGGCCACTCTCTGACAAAGGCTGAGTGCTGCATAATTAAAGAAAGAGTTTACTTGTTCACAGCATTAGCCCTTTCCACTGTTCTTTGGCTCAAACCCAGACAAAGCCCAATCAGTATTAAAATGCATTGATTTCTGCATCACTAAGACAAAATTAATACATAGAACTTTAATTATGACAACATCATCTTGCCACTGAATATTTTCATGCTGTTTGGAAACCCCCAGTTAGCTACCAGGCTTTCTCAGGCTAATCAATGAATCAGGAAAACACACAGATTATCTTCAATTCCTTTGTGCTAAAAAATTGCTATATTCTATCTGTGTCTTCTTCAGTAGAAATACTACCCATGAAAATCATGAAGACAGACTGAGAAACAATTACTCAGTGCAAAATAATAGTAAAACTCAATTTGAAAAAGCACCAAACACATTTTTTAAAGCTTCTGCTAGCAGTCATTAATTGATACTATGTAATTATATATAATTATAAAATACTACCATTGATAACGTGTTTAGAGTTGAAATAAAAATATAATGAAGATCAAAATACAATAAACATGCTTACTTGCTCAATCAGTACAAGAACTTTTGAATGTGAAAATCTATTCAGAAACGTATTTGGCAGTCTTTTGGGACTACCTAGGTGCCAGAAGAAAAATCTAACTGGGATTTGCAGGCAAGTTGGGCAGTGAAAGTCAGATACATTTGTGAAAACATTCACAACAAAACCAAGTTTGGAAAAAAGTTACCCTGCAGAAATCAAATATTAACTAAGAATTAAAGATGTTATGGACCAAACCCAATAAACTACTTGAAACAAACCTCTTCCTGGGTGTGCACCTAAACACTCTGGTTGATTTGGACCTATGTGTTTTTGGGATCCACACTTTGTCTTCCAAAAGATCTGTATGTCTATACATTACTGATATTTAACAGAAGGACTGCCTTGGAGGCAGAGAACCTCAGGAGTGCCAGGAGGTTTTCAGAGTAAGCCTTCTTATGTATTCAGAGATGCTCAAAACCCAACTGGATATGGTCCTAGGCAAACTGCTCTAGCTGGCTCTGCTTTGGAGTTGGGGACCTAGACTAGACAGTGTCCAAAGATCCCTTCCAACTACTTCATGATTCTATGAAATACCCGTGGATGAGGTCTTAAGCCATGGAAAGATTTCTGAATTTTTTAACTGGGATTTGAAAAATCCATTAATACAGGTAGGATTTTAAAAAAAAAGTATTCCCTATTCGGGCATAGGTGCCAAACATGCACAGAAAATTAAGGGACATTCACAGGCATCTACAGGCATTTTCCACAAGCCCTATATGTTTCTATCATTCACAGAGCTCTCCTAGCCAGTGGCATTGTACGAGGAATCCGATCCTTTTTTCACCTACCCATGTTACAAAGAAACAAAGTTCAGGGATGGAGAAGTAGAAAACAGCACTCACAGTAAGTGATGGAGTTGGGTTTGTCTTATTCAACAAAAAAAAACAAACAAAAAAACCTCTAATTTTGTAAATCAGGAGTGTAGGACAAGCGCATGGGCTTGAAATCAAAGACTGGATTCAATTTTCCTCCATCCACTGATGATATAACTTATTAGTATTTAAAAACAACTTTTTAAATGTCACTACCTAGACATGTATATTTGCAACTTCAAAGAACAGTAATTCTACCTCTGATGTAATTTTCTAACAGGTTACTACTGACACTGCTTCGTGCTGGAGCTTCCTTGAAGTTCAACCATACAGATGGAAAATCTTGATGTGTACATCCACTGTGCTATTGATAAAATTGTCTTTTAGAACTTCAGCATCACCAAATCAGTTATACCAGACCAAGCCTTTCTCACTAATATTTTTAATTATGAATTTTGCTTCACATATAAAATTAGACAATGCCTGCTTGAACACTTGCCACAGAATGACTTTAATTAACCTTAGCAACAACAACAGTTGTGTGAGGAAAAAAAAAAGAAGACTCAAACATAATTCTCTGCTAAAAAGTACCCTACCTCTATCTTCTGCATTCTGATAACCACCACCTTATTTCTGATTATAGAACATATGTAAGCATTTATTTAGGCATTCAAATGCAAAATCAGACCTGAAACTTTCAGCTTGCTAAATCTTTACTAACAATCACATAAACAGATACAGCTCCATACCTGTAAGTACAGGTCTTTCCAAAAGCTCATGTACTCAAATTTTTGGAGGGAGGGATTAGCATTGTTATGTTCCTTGAGTCTGCAATAAAATGCTGAGCAAATACATACCAGACAGCTCAACCTTCTAGCCAGGTGGAGAGCCAGATCTCTCCTCATATATACAAATTGTTAATTAGTTGCTAATTAGCTCAATTGAGCACCTGTTCTGCTTGGGTCTTAGGCCTCATGCAAGAGACTCCAAGGCCCATGCTCAATATCACAGCCTCAGGGACTGAATATGGCTTATACGGCATGGAATACCTTATTTTGACTCAGAGTAGGACACTGAGACTCATAGATCAGGAACAAAGTAATGAATTAAGTCATTTTTCAGAATATTTGAATGGCAAAACTGTTGAAGGGGCAAGAAACAAGACTATTTCTAAATACATTCTTTGCAAGATAAAGAGAGATTAGTGTTGAGGCACCATAGGGGAGATTTAGGGAACCTTGCTATTTACTTATTTATCTATTTAATCATTTGCACAGATTGTTTAGAACACTGTAGTGAATTCAAAATTACATAGATTTTACCAAATATGGGAATATTAATTGTATGGCTAGGCTTTGCGAACCTTGGGAATATTAATTAATAAAGATAGATCATACATCCAACTAAGATTACTTAAAAACCTGAAAAGAGATAAACAGAACTCAGCAAATGGAGCCATCAGAAAAATGCCATAAGTGCAATGCTACCATGACATTGAACAAAGGAAGAAAACAAAATTTAACATTTCTGAAGTCTTGTAATTAAATGTATAACAAATGCAGCATGCAGAATTTCTAGCTGTACTGCAAAAGCCATAAAATTTATAAAACGAAGATAGTGCTATTATAGCAACACCTTCCCATTTTCTATGCACGTAGAAATGCAAATCAGTTAGGCAGACAGCAAGCTATACTCTGCGCTTGGCTGCATGAGTTATTTCAATACCAAACAGCACTTACTGTTTGTAGTGCTTTCTATTTTCAAGGTGTTACACAAACAGTCAATCCTCAAAATACCCAGTATCCGATAAGAGATTTATCCCTGCACTTTACAGATGTGCAAAGAAATTTAAGTGATTTGCTGAGCACCATACATTAGAAGTAAGGTTCTGATGGCTCATGGGCATTCACACAATAGGATTTTAAAATGCTGGAACAGTGGATCTTTCATAACCAGATTCTTTATGGTCCAGGAAGCATACAGACTATTTCCTGCCTAGAACAGTGCTACTGCAAGCATTGTCCTAACAGTTATTTCCTTGCAATTGGAGCTTTGGTGGCACCCAGACCACCTGTGCCCTACCCATGAGAAAAGGTGCTGAGAGAAGCAAGTGATGCCCTTGAAAGGTCATTCTCTATGGTCTTAGAGAGGCTTTGGAGGCAGGAGGGGCCCCCTAATAACTCGAGACAGGAATCAACATCTATTAATTATTGTAAAATGCCTATTTTTGCAGCTGTTTTCCTCTCCTTGTTTTAAGGAGATGGATCATATCTACAGGCCATGTCCCATTGTAACTATTTTGCCAGTAGACTGTACCGAATGGACACAGGTCGAAAGACTCACACATACCAGTGGGCAGCTACACCCTCTGTCTTTCAGAAACACACATGAATACTAATGTTAAAATCCTGGGAATAATACATTGTCAAAGGGTTATTCAGAGAGCAAATCAAAATTAGCACCTAATTAAAAGTCCTCCTATTTCTATGGACTCCACACAGAGTAGTAAGAGCTCAGCTGCGGAAGCAGAGCAGTAGGTGACTATTTAATGAACTGTACAGTTGAACAAGATGGTCATCTGATGTCAGCACAGACAATGGCAGCCTTTCTTCATGATTACTAGTTTCCACTATTTCACTTTTTTTTTGGACATGTCTAATTATACACCTTCTCTTACCTGTCACCTAGCAACCTTAGCTGTGATTTAATTATGTTTTTGAATAAAACCCAAACCAATATATTGGCTGACATAACAGTATGCTTATTCTTTGAGTTCAATAAGTAATGTAATCAAAATCAATGTAAAAATCCTCAAAATACGTATATTGTCCCATCTTTCAACTTACTACAGCTGATCAGTTAGGACAGATATTTATATAAATACATTTTTTTAAACTTCAGATATGACTTATTTGGTATACATGACAAACAACTTTACAAACCACAGAAAGGATCCAAGTTCAGCAAAATACATCTATTCCATTCATTTGTTCTTTTTCTTTAAGGAAAAAACTGACATCTACATCACCAAAGGAAACCATAGAACACATGGTTATATAGCTATATGAGCTTTTCACTTTATTTTAAGCCTTTCCATTTTTTCCATCTTTATGGCTACTGCTCATGTCTTTTAGCATTTACTTCTTAAGTTTGCTTTTTTTCAGTTTATGCATTGTATTATATCTAACTTTTTTTACTTCATATTTCTTTATTTTTTTTTCCTGTTTCATTTCCTTGTTGATACATTTTTTTGTTTGCCTCTCCTTTATCTACTATTTTTTTCCAGCTCTCCACATTTTTTTCAGAGCTTTCCCCTTCAGCATTTCCTTCCCAGGCTCACAATGCCAGTGCTGTCTCTGGAGGAGCTGAAAGTTAGAAGACTCAAACACCACTTGCCTAGGGGCCCAGGGATTTGTCAGCTACAAGATGCTTTGGAGAAAATGTTTTCTTATAACTTAGTTATATCATTGCCTTAAAAAATGCCAGGATAACTTAAAGCATTTCAAGTTGTTACTTTAAAATATAAATAATGTGTATTTAAAAATAAAACAACACTACCAAACAATAATAATAAAAAAACCCACAAACATTTTCTAGCAAAGTAGTAAGTCTAGTGGAGAAGTAATAACTCACATTTACTGATTTTGAGCTTTTTCAATCTGTAGATCCCTACAAGGGATTAATGGGGCTGTGGAACTGGCTCACTGAAGAAGTTATGATGTTTTAACAGCTGTATATGGCAGCATCAGTCACTGACTGTAGTAAGTCTACACTTACTGTAGAAAGTGTGGAGATGACGAACATACCTGATACTAGTGAAAAATATCATATATATATATACATACACACACACTTTTGGAAGATGTCCCATTGGGTTAAAATTCTATATTAAAAAGATACACAGCTATTTTTGTTTCTGTATAAAGCAAGTGCTTTAAATAGGTTTTTATTGCTATCACTTTCTACAGTATCATAGGTTGCTGTACTGCAAGCAATTACATGCATACTGAAGTCCACGCATTGTAAGTTAAAGTGGTCTGTTGACACTGCTTACTGAGGTAAGCCCCTAGTCAAGACCAAGTTTTCTCCCTGTACAGAAGACAAGCTCTCTCTCAAGCAAACCCTGTTTATGCATCAGTCATTCAGAGAGGACACAGAGTGTGGTGTGTGTAGTCACTCCAGACACTGCATCAGAGCTGCCTAGACAGTCATAAATGCCAATGGAATTACTTACATTGTGTAAAGTGAAGTCTGTGCATAAGCGTTTCAGAGAACAAGGCCTAATGTTTTTAACATAAAAACATTTTACACAACTCCTCCCACACTTCTTAAAACTGCATCCCTAATTATGGAGTGTGGAGATCTACTATAAGTGATTGATGTTGTTTTGTATGTTGTTATGGAAACAAACTAAGTAGGAGTCTCTGCTTTGCGTTTAGAATTTCAAGTCAGATTTTACAGTAAATAACTAAGCTTTCCAGTGTATAAGCAACAACACCATATGGCCATTAATCTCCACCCAAAGACTATGTCCTCACTTGCCACTACTTGTTAAAATTAAGGTCTTTCCAGGAATAGAGTAAAAATCAATGGACCTGCTCCATCCTGTGATTGGACAGTGAGCAATAAAACATGGTCATCTCAATTAGGGACAGTTTATAAGTGTGAACATTTGACAAACTCGATCAAAACATTCGTAAGAAAGCAAGATTTAACTCAAGCTTCAGTTGACAAACTCTGCAGCTCTCAGGACAGAATACCCTTGTGTTGCTACAGCCATACACAGGAATTTATGGAATGTAAGCTCCCACTGAATGAATGACATCTAAGTTTGAAGTTATTTATTTCTGAAGTACAGTTTTGGTATTGAACATGTGTGGCATGGGTACCTGTACACAAAGGACCCTCTGCCACCAAGAGGCTTTATTGATTACCTTAGCTCTTACTGTGTACACTCCTAGACAGGCTCCCAAGCAGATAAAAATGTTCTCCCCAGCATCAACCCAAAAAGGGAAGCTCCATCCATTTCCTGATGAACTGTGACATTAAACAAATCGCTTGTAAACATAGTCACCACTAGTTCATACATCAGTGCAAGTCCAGTAGCTTCCTGCTTGGCCTGCTCCTTTGTCCTTCTCGGAGTTATAACAGAAGCACTCCTGGATTTGTCTAACTGATCATAAGTACCCCAAATATACAATAATTGTTACAAGTGGCTGTTTCCTGGCTGCTGAGCATTATCAAAGAGGCCTCAATTGGCCTTAGAGGCATGCACATTGATCAAATCAGTCAAAATGTGTCCTGCCAGTAAGGCCCATCAGCAAACCCCAGCAACAGAAGCTCCTCCATTTGAGTTTGATGTACATTCTCAAAAACACTACAAATCTGCCTTCTTGATATTCCATTGGTTCCTTGTCACAAAGTCAGCCACTCAGCCCCCATACAGCATGTAAGGGTTCCCTTACAACCCCAGGAGATGCAGGAAGAGAATGGAAACTGCCCCAGCCTTGCTTCATCACATCCTTATTCTGGCTCTTGATTCTACAACTAATCCCAATTTTTCTTGCTTGTATTTTTGCTCTGAGGGAGTGTAATTTCACCATGGTTAGGGTGACAAGCTTCCTCACCCATTCCCGATCAAGAGATGCTCTGCCTGGGAAAACCCTAATAATGAGCCTCTTTTGACATTGGATATTTATGCTGTCCTAGTGCCCTTTGCTGCATCCCTGGGTGATTTCTAACCAGGCCTTAATGTGACCCCATTAGTTATCCTGCAGCTTTGGGGACATCTAATATACACCCTGTCTGAGTGTGTACAGCTCTGGATATAACCCCTGCAGCCCTCTGCTGCCCCCTCCTAACTTTTCCTACTGCTAATTCAGACATCAGGCTGGAATCTGGCTGAACGACTTAAATACCTCTCTTGGTCCACAGAACAACAGTTTGTCCATCATCTGAATAAGCAGTGCAAAGTGTCTTTACAATGAGGCATTCAAGAGGACTAGGCAAAATAAACAGTAGTGTTTTGTTCAGGCTTATTTGCCTGAGCAATGTTTTGCAGCGTTTGGGCCAAGTTTCTCATTTTATATCAGAAGGAAAAGGGATGTTATTTAGATGGCACAGGAGGTGAAACATAGGACCTGTAATACTACAGAGGCAAGTAATAAACAGTATTCTAAGGTGTTACATAGGTGATACAATTGCAGGGTTTTTTGATAACAAAAATCCGTTGAAATTAGGATTTGAATTACACACAAATATAGCCATAAGGCTATGCTTCTAAAATCTCAGCTGAGCACTCAATTCTCATCTAAAACTGAAATCAGGGTTGAATAACCAGCAGCCAGTGTTACTCCTCTACAGTAAGAATAACTAATACAGAGGGAGTGAAAAGAAAAGAGCTAGCAATGCATTTCCCCCCCAGCATATCAAGCAGGTTTTCATATGGAAGCTGTGGTCATCAATCACTACCTCATTACCAACCTGTCATCTGGGTTTAGGCTAAATGTATTCTGGCTTGCTGCCATACTAAATGTTCAATGAAACATCCTTAAGGCTCTCTACAAGTTCAGCTGAAGTCACACATGCTATACATCAAAGAGGAACATTAGCGTTATCATAGCTTAATAAATAGTGCCATTCTGGCAGTGTAATCCTATGTTCTAGAGCTATCTTCCATTCCCAGTATTATACTGCTTAAGTAAACAATCTTGCTGTCTTGTGTGAAGTTTATTTAGTGATAAATGCATGTAAAGATAATTAGTCATACTGTTAGAGATACACTTCCATCCCAGACAAAGAACATGAGCAAAAATAGCATAGGATTTTAAAATCACAGAACGACATAATGAACTTTATCTTGAAGTATTAGTTCATAATTCTTGCATATTATAGTTTGTTATCCAAGATTCACTGCACTGGAAAACAATGATGACAGTTGAAGTACTCTAAATCAATGTCTTCTCAATTTAACACTGGTTTGAATATGGGACTTCTGCATACTCCTGGGATGCAATGCAGCCACTAAGATGACTGCAAAATATATTGAAACAGTTGTGAACACTACTTGCTTAGGCAAGAACTCCTGACTTAAGCAAGAATATTCATAATTTGTCATTCACTTCCATGCACAGTTGAAACACTAAGCCCTGAATTTATTTTCAAATATAAGGATGCAAGTAAAACATACATCTAGATTCTAAAGTGGCAGAAGCTTCAGGAGGCACCTTAAAGCAAAGCCTAATAACACATTTTTTTATACATGAATGAGTTTAATCACCTAAAATTGTTTTGAAATAATGAAAAATCACCTAGAAATTTAAGAATACGTTTTTGACCTTGCATAAACCCTTTTATCCATAAGCACTACATTTGTTATGCTGTCGTACATTTCATTGTTTCCTTAACTACAGTATGAGAAATGGCTCTAACACATTCAGTCACAGATTTTCCAAATGATTTTAAGTATGTCGCAGGAAACCAGTCTTGACTAGTAAGCTGGGCTTCTTCTGTGCAAAATACATTCAAATTAGAAGATGGATTCAAGACCTTACCTGTATCTGACACTGTTCCTTTATTGAATTGCATTGCATTTATTGCATTGATCTAAATAAAACTGTAGCTGCAGCAACCCTTGACATAAGTACAACTCGTAAGGGAGAAAAATCATGACTCAGCATCATTCCTTCCCTAATAGAGATGTAAAGAAAAAGCTTCCTACATTATAGTAAGTCAAGAGAAGTTGGGAACAGTTTCAACAAGTAAAGAAAAACAAAAATTGCCTGGTGTTCGGATGGTGTCCTTCTTGATGGCAGAAGATGCTGTTTTCAGAGTGCATGCCCTGCTTGGCAATAAACAATACTGGACACAGAGTTCTTTGCCCATATGTTCACTGAGGCATATGTACATATGCTAAATGATTCTTTGGTATGAACAAGGCCTATGATACATATTGCTTCCTTAAACCAGATTTTCCCTTTCCTGGTCTGTTGCCTTATTTTTTAAGCAACTTAACTAGAAGTCAGACTTGGGACAACTTTGGTTGTCTGTGGAGTGTTAGCTACAAAGACTGGATTCCTGGATGTAAATCTAGAGAATGAACTTTTCCTTTCAACTTGAGTTGTCTCCCTTTTTGCTTGCCTATTCCACAACCTTTAAGTTGTCTTGCTACAAAAAGGGTAATGCTAAAATAGCTGCATTTAGTGCTTAGAAAAGGCAAAGTGTCAAGAAGCAGTTGCAGTTGCACAGTTCTGGCACTTCTGAAAGCAATAAAGGTGTATTTTGTGTGGTTCTTCCTCAGGACTGTAAGGAAAAAACATGATGAGGTTTTTACTTTTAGTCTTTCTATTTCTGCCAGACATCACACTCGCTGTTAATAACATGTAATAATATAGCTTAAATAGCTTACACAGATTTCTTTTAAGCCAGACTTTAGATGCAGAGCACACAGCTTCCATCAACTGATTTAGTAATAACTAAAACAAGATCAGAATTTATATTCTTAGAAGTTACACATTGTTAGGCTCTATATTTTTTCTACAAAGATATTAAGAGAAAAAATATACAAAAAAACCCAACATGTTGCATGATCTCTCTACATCCTTGAAAAAAAACCAAAACTGTTCTCATAGGACCACAGCGCTAAATAGTTGTCCTTAACTCTAACCTCTAAGCTTAACTCAGTAGAATTTTAGAGGTCTTCTACAACACTGTTAGCCAGCAAAATTCAGAAGCTGAAAGTAAACACAACAGCAGTGACAAAGCGTGTTAAAAAGATGTATCCATTAGAGGTGTATTATTTGCTTGAGGTTTTGGTGCACATACAGGGAAAGGGGAAAACTGTTCTTGGTTTTCTATATACCTTTTTTTACAAAAGAAGCTTTCAAATGGGCTAGCAGCAGTTCTATCCTATTCCCTGCCTGATAGCTTATAGACTTAGTTGCCTAACAGGAAACTTCCAGTGCAGAAATTATCAAATTTAGAGTGCTTCTGACAGCTTTTGATTCTGAAGTTTCAGTTTGACTGCTAAACAAAATTACTGCAACATCCACTTATTAGCATTACTATAGATTCTGATTATCTACTTCTTGATTATCTACTTCTTTAGGTTTGTTTGTTTGGTGTTTTTTTTTGTTTTGTTTTTTGTTTGGGGTTTGGAGGGTTTGTTTGTTTGTATTGTTCTGTTTTTCGCCTCTCTCCCTATAAATATACATGGGTCAGGATCCTGTGAGAACTCGGAGGACTTAGCGTCCAGCTGTTCTTCCATATGTTCTCTAGGCCAACACCTGCTGCAGAGATACTAACAAGACCTCATGGTTGGCAAGCAGCTCTAATTCCACTCAGCTTGTAGGTTGAAAGGTCAGTCCTTTAATGTAGTCAGTTTGTGGCTTCCACATTAAAGAGAGGGAGTTGCTATCTCTGCTGGAGCTCTATTTTATGAAATTCAGTGACAGTAAAACCAGATGCCCTCCACTTTCATAATTGCTTTAACTGTCTAGTACATCTTAGAAAGATAACTTCTAGGGCCTGATGAGAGGACGAGCCAACCTCTCCATGAACAAGAGAACTTTCTAACTCAAAGCTATGACATTACTCAAGGACCCTAAAGAACTGGCTGAAGGCATGGTCCAAGGAAAAGATTAATTTCCTCGTCTTTTTATTTCAGAAATACTATGAAAAGAGAATTGAAGATAAAAAGGCTTTTTTCTACTCTCTAACTCCCGTTATAAAGGAGCCCATAAGATCAAGAACAGAGCAGAAAAGGCTGCATGTGAAGAAAGCAAATGCTATGAATAGAATCTAACAGGATCTTAAACAAAACTATGATAAACAATGATAACCCTAAGTAACTAATACAATGTGACTACTACACTGTAGCCCTTCAACACTAAATGCCACAGACAAATCAGACTGTGAAAGTAGGTTCAAGGAACATAGCAGTACATCATCCAATTTTACTAAAAATCAGCATACCTTATTAAAAATTTACCAGGTTATCCTTTTTTTTACATGACAGGAAAATATCTACACACTTATGTAATCAGTGCCCAATCCCAAGAAGAAAACTTTTTTTGATGCCTACTGAATTAGACAGAACAGAACATAAACAAAGTGAATAAGGTATCCACAAATAATAGGTGTAGATTTATGGAACAGCATAGTCCAGAATTTCCAACTATTCCCTATTGCTGAGAAGTGCTCCACAGTCACTGACCTGGCATAAGATAAGAAAATGGGAAAGCAGCCTGTATCTTTCCACTGCCCCACCTTGCCTATTTCCAAAACTATAGAAAAAGCAGTTTTCTCTAACACAGGAATCAGGACAATCCAAATTCTCTGAACCCATGTAGCAGTTTCACAGAGGCGATTCTGCACCATCATTAGCTCAACATGATCAGAACTGTGGCAGCTCTGAACAGAACCAAGGGACCTGACATCAGATCAACAGACACAGACATGTGGCACAGAAAGAATAAGGTCACTTAAAGGGTAGTCTATACCCACCACCTACAAGACTAGCCTAGAAGTGTGTAAAAGTAAAAAAATCCATCTCCAGTGTTCATTTTCAAACACGCAGCTGAAGTAGGGAGAAGATAATTAAACCTTTGTTCACAAACACATTAAACTTTACTACCTTCTAAGGACACTATAAACAAACTAATTTTACTGATTTCAATGTTAAAATTGCATCAATATATTTTATCAATTTTACTATATTTGTAGGAGAATCCTTTCTGTTCATATGTGCAGTTTGAACAGCTGTACATGATGCCATATGCAAACATTTAAAGGAAGATCCAGCATATTAAGTTTTATTCTCATTTCTGTCTCAATGATAGATGCAAGAATTCCAACTAGGTTGACTTTGTGAACTAGTTAAATGATTTGTATTCAGAGCAACATTAAAAATCCCCATGACAAAGTGTACTTGAACAAAAATACCCTGCTTGTGACACATCCTTTACAAGTAATGCGTTTTCATTTTTCACATGTTGCATCTCGTTTATTTTATTCAGGCACACACAGTTAAATCTACAAGATAAGGTAAGCTTCCAATACCTTGGAAATAATAAATCATTTCTTACAGATGTTTTCACCCACTGCAAGGCTGCTGCTCATTAATCAAACATTATCAGAATCTATCACTGCCCAGTGCTAAACAGGAAAGGCACCTCATTTTGAGTTTTGACTTTTCCTCACTGGTTAGTCCCTGACCTCTATACTACTGCATGTTTATTAGAAATATGGAAACTCCTATGCACGGCAGATCTTACTACAAGGGAGTTTTAGGAGGAGTGTTACATAAGCAGGAAGATACATTGTTCTTCAGGAACTGAAGGAAACAAAGTCAAGCTGCTCTTCAAATTGGCAACACAAATGTAATCATGTTGTCTTCAAAGCTCTTTTCCAACATATAAGGAAAATGTAACCATGTAGGCAAACAATTTCTGGTCTAGATCTTTTCATATCGGAAATATTGAAATAACTATATATCAGGCACTATGCAAGACATGTTTCATTTTGATAAATTATTAAAATTTCATTTCAGAAAACAGTGCGTAGGATACAATATACCTTCAACAGCATAATCCTATGGGGAACATTTAAAGAAAATGGTACAACGTAAGAAGTTATCTGATAAAAAAATTCAACTTCCTTGTGAGCATTGAGAAATTGCTGGATTTGTGCCAATAATACAAAATAAAATTTGCATTCTCTAATTTACTATTCTGGTCATTACAGATCTTTCCAAAGATACTGGAATTGAAACAAAATTTGAGGAAGCAGCAAAATCACCAGTGGGTAGAAATGAAGATTTCTGTAGCTCCAAGAAACAGTCTGAATGTTTGTCAGCAATGACAGTCTAGCTTCCTCATAGCACTTTTACAGTACTGAGCACTTGTATAGCCCTTTTGGTTCTAAGTTTCACTATTCTCATATGACAGTACAGAAGAATGAAGTCAGCCAGGAGGCCAAAAGCCAGAGCCTAAGTCTCACTCTCATCTGAGCATCACACCACACTGCTAACCTCCAGTGATCTACTGTGGTGCGTGATTTATATTTTTGTTATTAACCAAGTGAAAAATTAAAGGCTATGAATGTGGCTTCCAGTTATAAACAACTACAATATCCTGCCACAACTGCAATTCATTCAACTCTTTAAATTTTCTTTGCACCACACTTGTATCTATGATGATTCACTCTGCAAGGCTGATTAAACACATTCCATTCTTGCAAGCATGGCAGGTCTACAGAAGTGACTAAGCTACAACGTGAATTTTCTTATGCTTCAATACAATAAAGGGCATGTTCAGCACATGCAAAGGCCCATATTTGCATTTGAAAAACAAGGAACCAATTTGCCAATGTAGTGGATGTATTAAGACTGTTATGTCCCTATCATTTCCGAAGGGCTAAGATTTCAAAACTAAGTTAATTTTATCGGGCTTTCAAAAGAGAAAGAAGTTGTACACAAAAAAAAGGAATGGATTGTAACAATTTGGGGTGATTTCTTCAGATTTTATTACTAGGGGAAGTAAGTTGGGTTTTTTAATGCAAATTAGCTTCAAGCTTTATCATGAAACACCTACTGCAATAACAAAACAGGCAGGAACTTTAGCCCAGCGATTACTACAGACACCACAATTAAGTACCTTCATGTGTCCTGAACAGAACGGTCATTGTGTCTATGTCCTTCAACTCCACAAATTTCTTTTTGCTAGAAACAGGCAAGAACTCAAACTCTGAGAATAAGGAAACAAGCCACCAATTTAAAACCCCATGATCTGGGACAACTTCAGATCTGTAGTAGTCTTGAGCTCAAGCTAACCACACTAACCCCTGGAGTAGCATGCCATGCCCCAACCTCCTGTGCTGTAGCTGCAGAGAAGACCGCAGGAATCTGGATTAGTGATCGCCCCGGGCTCCAGCGTGGAAGAGCTCTGCTAGCCTGCAGGGGCATTCCTGAGCTTTCCAAGGAGCACATGGAGATAAACCACCTCACCATGCAGAGGACCAAATAATTAAAACTGCCTAAAATCTATTCAGAATAGGCACCAACACACTTCATGTTTTGGAGATTCCCCTTTTCGTTAACTACCAAGAGTGTTTCTTTCAACAGCATAGTTGCAGAATATCAAAGTCAGAAGCCATGAGCAACATGAAAAAAGTACGCAGCTGCTATTTGGTTGCCTAAGTATGTAAAATCTTCCCAGAAGCATGCGTTTTGCTTTTGAAGTAACCCTTATCTAACTCTCTAAATGTTACAAAATCTTTCCCAGATAAAAATTTAGCCACCTACAAAAGCTTTTTCATCTACAAAACATTTGTACTGGGCCATAATAGCAGCATCAAGCCTGTGTTTCCCAGTGAACAGAAAAGTAATCGTGTCTAAGTCACCTGTATATTAAAATAATGAATTGTGATATTTTCAATGTCTAACTACTAACAATATACTAACTGTAACATTAGAATAACTGTCTTTTCAAATATAAGTTCTGTTCTCATTTAAAAATTCTAATATATTAAAGAAAAAGTTATAAATATTGTACTATTGAGAAATGGTCTTTGATAATGGCTAATGATGTCATCCCCATTTAAATAATAACCAGGAAATTTCACTATCTACTAAACTGTTAGAATCTAAAATACACTTCACACTCAAACAAACAACCATCTATTATCATTAGTCACAAACCAACAATGAATTATTTCTAACAAAAAAATATCCTCAGAAATGTGCACTGAGTGATACCATTTTCCATTACATCAATGAAACAATAACATACAAAAGCTTGACAATTCTTAGAAATGTAGTAATATACCACAAGTTTCTACTTGGTAAGTGACTAGTAATTTCAAGACAATGGCAGTATTAACGTTAAAGATGAATTGGCTGAAATCTGTTGGTCTTTAAATCGTCGTTATTTTTTTTTCTTCCTATGAAACCTAATCACCAAAGATAATTAGATGGAATGTTAAGTGATCATGCTAGCTGCCAAATGCATTTTCACTTTCTCTAATGGTTCATGTTCTGCTTACTATACTTTTAGCACCAGTGAATGAACAATAGCCAAAGAATTTCCTTTGCAAGAAAACACTGTCAAGGACAATGTTTGGAAAATATTTTTCTTTGCTAGATAAACATGTAATTTGTATTAGCATTATCTGAACATTAAGTACTTCGTATGTTTATGTCCGTTTTTTTAATTTTGTAAACATGGTTTTATAAAGACAATTTGCAGTAAATTTAGCATTACTACCCCTCAAAGTAGTAATAGTACAAACAGTGCATGTTAATTGGTCTATATACCCACACCTTGTGACAATACCAAGAAAGTGCCAAATTTTGAATACGGTTTTATACTATAAAATGTGCACAAAAGACTATCTATTTGACTTTATGTATAAGAAATGTCAAATCTGATGTCAAGCCTATAGGACACACCAGTAAGCTACACAAACCTAGAGAAATATTTGCATACCTGTTAACCTTTCTTATAAGAAAGAGTAGCCACGTGATACATACTATAATATTGACATGCTTTGTCCTGATCATAAACAAAGTCTTAGTAATCATTAACATATGTATTTATACAATGTCTTTTAATTTTGTTGTAGAAGGAATCATATGACTGGCATCTCTGAAAAGTATAGATTAGAATAGTAAAGAACAATTTTCAAGCATCAAGACCACAACAAAAGCCTTGGTTCAAAAGCCTGGATAATTGCTATCCTCACGACACAGAAGCAAAAATATTTACATATCTTAGTTAATGTTTACTTACTATAGTGAACATGTAAAAATTTCTTCTCAGATATTTGTTGCCTTTAAAAACTATCAACCCATTAAAACTAAAGAGATCTGGAAGGCAGTGAATGTGCCTCCATTATGATGTTTAGAGCTCTTGTACTGAATAAGAAAACTACAAATGCCACTGGAATAGGAAAAATTTTCTAGTAATGCATTGAGCCTGAAAAAAGGACTAAGGGATTCCCTCAGGCACAGACCACAGGAAAAAAAAAAAAAGTGACAGGTCTCAGAAGGCCCTTGGACTGTGAATCCCACCCAGATAAACAGAATCACTAATGAGTGTGCCCCAAGTTACACGAAGGGCCCAAACTGGCCTCAAATACACACAGGTGATAGAATTTCCCTCTGAAATGAGGTGAAATTACCTGCCTACCAAACTGTTCTTAGACCAAAGGCCTGACTACCAAGTAATAATGAAAACAGAAGCAGAAGACCGAGAAGCACAAGCCAACCACTGGGTCAGGTGGAAGGCTTGAGCCCTGCCCATGTGCATTGGTGGCTTCCTTGGGACCACTTTCCTGAAGCAGAGAAGTGGCAGAGCAAAGTTTCCTAACAACCACCTCTAAATGTCCTTCAACAAGTACCACAAATCCACTACACAAATCCAGGTTTTGTCTGAACTTGTCAATTTGATTCAACAAGCAGGTATATGCCTTGTTGAGTGGGCAGTGAAAGGAATAAGAATTCAGAAACATTATATTTATGAGACATAAATGTGTACAGGAAGAATGCTTAAAACTACTCATTAGCACAAAAAAAAAGAGTTTGACATCTTCTCACCAACAAATCAGTCTAAAGAAGTGAGATTTTGATACACTTCCTACTCTGCAAACCTTTAAAAGTAAAAAACATAAGCAACAAGCCTAGGTTTTTAACCAGCCTTTTATCCTTCATAAGCAAGATGAAGAAAAAAAAAAGGAATTCCTAAACCTATTGTCTAAATTCTATATTGTGTCAGTCCTCCTATAGTTTTAGGTAGAAGGTTTCAGAAAGTGTCTTACTGCATTAAATACATATTGGACAACATGTAGTCTTCCTTAGAAGGAAAGGGAGCTCAACTAGAGTAAATGGATATGCACCAACTTACTAGCTGTATTTTAGATGGTTTTACATTCTATGTCTGAATATTAACATGGAAGTAAAAGATGGCAGCAAAATTAATACTTATCCAAAAGATAAATGAAACTGACTCACGGAGTGAGCTTTCCGAAACAACGTTTAAGCAGGCAAAGCTCTTTAGATGTAAAGCACTGAAGTGTGTAGCATCACAGTATGAAAATGCAGTTATCTAATATCAGCATTTGGTTCAATATTTTCTTATATACTTCTCAAACACCAAAATGCTTAAACATAAATGCTTGAATAAACTTCCCAAAAGTGCTACATAATGTTCATTAATTAGTCTATTAAAATATCTTTTTTAAATAACTACTCTTAAAACAATACAAATCAAATTGATTTTGTCATTACTTTTAGATGACTATTTTCTTCAGGGAAACTGTTCAGTATTTGGGAAAGAGACAGGAGAGTGTTTTGTAAGACACGTGCAGTAGAGATTGTTATGCTAAGTAGTTTTTTCATAGGAAAGATAAGTAAATAAAAGCATGAAAATCTGTGTAATTTGCAAGTGAATAACTTTAGGATGCCCAAGGGCAGATTATTAGTATTTTCTGAAAGTGTCCTAAGACTATTAATAATAAATAAGCTGTTTTGTGCATCTGAGCCCTAAAAGCTTTCAACTGCCTACTGCTTCTGATGTGTATTAGGAATGTTCCACTGATATCCGGAGCAGTAGTGAGGACTATACAACTGGGAGAATAGCTTACTACAAATGCCAGTAGTAGAAAAAGATGCCTCAAGCATAAAAATTCTTGAATGTATGTACATTGTTGGTCTCTGGGAAAGATGTTGCACTGGGAATAAAGGCATGTTCAAACATCTATAAGCATGTAAGAATAAATTCTTTCACAGAGTTCCTTTTCTAATATAACTATACTCGTTTGCATTTTTTTTAATAAAAAAACCTTTTTAGATTAAAAAGTAGCTGAAGATAAGAATAACCTGAATATTGATGACTAACAAGTTTTGTATTAGAACCAGTTTACAGTGTAATTGCTTTACAATACTCTTCACAAGACACATAAAAAACCTAAGAAATATGGTGTTATTAGGTGGTTAAGAAATATGGGTATATTAATTCTCCAAGCTGTGAGCCATAAGCTAAGGCTCTCCAGGAAGTAGACTATAAAGGATTCCTATACTTGATTGCACAGACTTGTATAGACTTTCTTCCTTGGGACTTCACTTCATGCAGATGCAGTTCAATGTGCAATGTGCAGTTTTGATCTGCTCTACTAAATTCTTGCTGACTTCATTCTCATGGATTTGAATATTTTGCTTTGTCACAATAAAATGTAATTCCAAGCATTTTCCCTGACTCTGTAGCTTGTATTATTTTTTTACTGCATAAAGATGATGATGCCTGAAAGGCCACTGAATTCATCATTTAAAATCCTGGGTGAAAAGCTCTGTCTTTGCAAGATTCTGAGACAATGACAACTGTTGTCTACAAGCATTAATAAAACCAATCCAGAAACTAAGCTAGGCACAAATTTAGAGTATCTAGTTGATCATGTTTCCAACAACATCGTTCTTTCCTGTACTACCTTCCAACATATTATTTTTCTCTCCTACTTGTTGTGCTCTATCTGGTCGTGAGGCTTCAGCTTACTTGCAGCAAAACCTGTATCATCTGTGAACTGTCAAAGTACTTATGAAATTATAGAATAATGCATAATAAGACAAAAAACCTCCAAAAATAGAGCTGAAGATCCTAAGAGCCTAAGGCTGTGCAGTGCTTGTACCACAGTTCCTCTAACAAAGATGCATTATATTTTGCATGACTTGCCACATTACTGCAGAGCCAAACAGGTCTTCGCAAAGATGCCTAAATGCATCATAGTTTTAGGGAACATCTTAAATGCAAAGAAACAGAACTCAATCCTGAAAAACAAGCAACCAATGGATAAACCCTGGATATATTTTCAAATGACTGTCTCTCTGGACTTTTCCCTCTAGAGGTGATAAGTCAAACAGCAAGTGATGAGAAAAAGAAAACTCAGAAATATAAGGTAAAGCAAAACCAGAGATGTATACAAATAAAGTCTCTTCACAACCTGAAATGAGAACTATTTTGAATATGACATATTTCCTCCTTAAATGTCTGTGCTGGCCATGGGCCTATGGGCCCCATATGCAGATTTCATGTCCTCCAAATTTAGTTTATGAATCAGGAGTACGATGCACAATTTTTTCCTATAGCACAAGCAAAATGAACATCTGTTCACTTTTTGCCACGTAGGTTTATATCTGTGTGGGTGGGTGTGAACAGAGCTCTTGATGTGTAATATTCTTCCCATCTGCACACCAGGTGGCACTGCATAGTTAATCAGTAGATAATAACAGGCATGAGGAGATTACTTACTTTTTGGGGAACAGACAGTAAATCAATCTCACAGGGGCTTTTTAAAAACAAGGTACATCAATGCTTGGACTTTTAATTTCTTTTTTTGGTGTGCAATTTCATTCCAATCAATGGAATCATCTGATTATATTATTGTTTGAATGCTATGTTAATTAACTATGAATGACTGCAATTATCACAAAGGTCCTTTCCACATGGGATTTTGGCTTTTTCCTTTTTATGTACAGTTTTAACCCTTGCAAGGAGCAGATACTATTTAGGATACATCCAACCAACAATCTGCTTAGATTTACTCTGTATGCTCATCTAACCCACCATTTCCAAGTACTTAATGGAACCTCTGAAAACCCTAGTAACAATAAAACTGACTTTATGGCAATTCAGCATCACAAAATGGAGGAAGAAACAAGGAAGCTTCATCTCTAGCTGCATTATTCCTAAAATGAGAAGTTAACTGGAAAGTTAGTGCTGCAAGTTTAAGCCTAGGGATGCTAAAGTTAAAGGGTCTAAGGAATTTCTGGGGACGGTGTTTTAAGATTCTTAAATATATTTACCAAACAAAAATCTCTGAAGATACATTTTCATCTGATCTGATATAAAGAGAATGAAAAAGTTATGTAAAACCCCTATGTTATCATAAAATGCTACAGAATAAGGACAGAAGTTTGTGTGAAAGTCTGCAGAAAATATTTATGGTGATAGCCTTTCTATATAATTTGTCTGAGTGTCACATGAAACATTCTTAAATACTTGAAATATTTAGTTCATTCATTTTCAAGCAATTAAACAGTTTTGTAACAAAATTGCTTTGTATTTTCTCTCTCAAAAAGAGCATACAATGCTTCGTGGAGTCTTATGTGACAGAACCACAGAATCATGTTTCCCAAGAATTGTAGCTGAACTTCAAGAAGGATGAGTAATAAAGTCTAGTATTTCTGCATTTGCTCTGATAGCCAAGCGAGACACATAGAGACAGACGTTTTTTGATAAAAAAATCTAAGCATTCTATCCTGAAAATCAGCCAAGAGACAAAACCAAAAAGCATTCAGACTACTCTGTTCTCTGTAAGATATCCTTTGCTGCCTTACTTTGCTGTATCTGAGAATTACGTGTTATGTCCTCTAGGCCTTCACCCCAACATTGATTTCTCCTTTTGCTCTCAGCATGCCAGTTCTCCATTACCCTGAGTCTCCGTGGTGTTTACAGAAGGCACCAACTGATGTGAGACTTTTTGTGGTTTTAATAGCAAAATTTTCAAATGGATTTGTCAGCTCAGTCACAAAAATCTTCACAAATATTTCTTATGAAAAAGTAGAGCTGATTGTAGGTAGAGTATATTGAGTGTAATCTATCAAATCTGTTTTCTTTTCAATGCATAGCTTTAGAGGTTAGTTTTAAAATTTTGAATGTTCAATTAGGATTTTTAATTCCTATTCATTAATGTTTGTGAATGACAACATAAAACCAGAAGACTTCTAACTGGAAGATAAAGCAACCTTTAAAACAAAAATTTTAAGGACTCTTATTCTACATCTCTAATTCTTAACATTTTAATTGCCCATTGAAATAAGACTTAGTAAGTTTAGAAATTACACCAAACTAAATGACAGTAAAAAGAGAACTAAAAAAATACAGTACAGTCTCCCACAGTATATTTAGCAGGTTGTTCCTCTTTCTGTTTGGCTGCTGCCTTTTACTCCTGAGAAAACATTCTCATGTATGCCACTGTCTTTCATTACCTTTGATGTAAGAAACTGAGATTCATGGACTACCCTTTAATACTTATGTTAGCTATAATCTGAAATCAGGACTGCTAGAGAAGAACAGAAGAATGGTCTATCTCTTGGGTCTTTGCATGCAAAACACAAGATACAACTGTTGCCAGATGTTGCAAAATGTACATCTTTGTAGAGAGGAAAGTGAGATGTCATGAGAGTAAATGATGGACAGGGAAGAGGCAATTCACATATTGATCCTCTAGAAATAAACAGAACTACAGCATTAAGAACTAGTTGGATTAAACAATTCAGATAAGGCAAAACCCAGAAGACTGAAGGAAAGAACTATCAAAAGCAGAAAAGCAGAAGAGGTAAGAGGCAATCCTGTGACTGAGATTTACCTACCATTTGTTCTGAGGTTCTGCTACCAGAGAGCACTGTTGGCTTCCAGTATGCCATTGCCCAGATTAACCTCTTTTATTAACACTTATCCAGGTAACCATGACAGCTTTTCCTTGAATCTAGTCTTGGCCAGACATATGTCTTTGTGACCCCAAATTCCACACCAACATTATACACACAGCCACAGCCTAATTGGCAAAGATAAGATGGTGCAAAATAAAATAGTACGTAGGTAAGGTGTGACTCAAATTGAGATCCTAGAATTTGCCAAAAGTTGGTGAGATATACTAGCCATCTGTTCATTTTCAGGTCTAGTTAAATGTGTTCTCCTGAGATTTAAACAGTCACTTAAAGGCACCAGATCTACTGGCTGGAGCGAGTCTTTAAACCATCATAGCCTCAATGCCTCAGTCAGCAGAAGCTTGAAGCTAAGCATCCTTTTTTTATTAGCAATATTTATTTTAGAGTAAGGCTCTTAATATGTATCCCTTTATGAACTTCTCAGGAATTCTTTACCCTTCAGGTCTGAAACAGAGGAAATACGTTTACTACAGCACACTTTTAATACATTTCCAAACAGCTCTCTGAAAAAGCCATTGCCATTTTTGTTTCTTCAATACAGTCATTCTCTAGAAGTGATCAAACCTCAGTCTCCTATGCTTTACTTTCAGTAGACCTAGCTGAGAAGTGTACTTTCCCTACCTCATAGAACATTCCCACAGTGCCATAGATTTTTCCTGATGCATAACTGTGTGGAAAATAGCTTTCAAAGTTCTCTTTGCATCTCCACCTGCCCTTACACAGCTGGCTATTTACAAGTGCTCGTGCATTTCATGAATCATACATGGACTCTTGCACAATCCTGACTGATAAATTCTTGAGTGCCATCTCATTTGCAAGACTAAAGGTGTACTCTTCAAAAATCACATTGCTATGAAAAAAACCTCTCACAAGTGTACTCCCTTGTCCCATCAGGGACTTCATCTTCTTTAAAGCTCATTCACTTTTTATTTCTTCCACTAATAGGGAAAACTGAAAATCATCATAGTTATTTTCCATCAAGGTACACATTCATTCAGAAGCAAATTGCAACAACCTTTTAAAAAAAAAATTAAAAATCTATTCTATGTAAGTAGTGTTCTCTAATTATTTTATTTCCATGATTCAGAGTAATGCTCAAATGGAATGTTAAATTGAGCATATCTTTTGGTAGGCAACAAACACAAAAAGAAATACAGTACAGACGCACTCTGGAAAAACTGCTGCTGTTGAGAATGCATAAATGCTCTATTGCATTAATATAGATTACCCTAGAAATCTGTAACCTCTTGGTTTTTCCTCCATCTTTCACTACCAGTACACAAGGCCACACTACTGCCCAGTGTCTTACACAGTAATGTAAGGCATGGGGGTAATAGAGAGCGACCAACTTCATCACAAATGCAAGGTAGCTTCCAATAACCAAAGTTTGTAGGAACACATAATCCTTCATTAGCATTTACACTCTCTGTTTCCCAATACAATCAGTGAACACATGGTTTACTAGAGAATTATGCTTCAGAAACCTTCTTTTGCTTATTAAAATTCTGGCTGTGTCCCTTTGCCTAGCATCTGTATGACACAATGCTATCTATATAGATTTTAACCCAGGAAATAAACCCATGTACATAAAGCAAACATTCCAACTCTATGTGTAGTGCTCAGTGGTCATTTTTGCTAACCTTTAGCTGAACTGGTTTTTTTTTAAATTTTTGAGTGATAAACGCAGAGTCATCATGCTGATATTCCAAAAATGACTGATAATTTTTTCCTAAATGCTAGACTCTCAGAAAAACAAATGTTTATTTCTAATTTAAATCCTCATTGGTGAGATTTCTATAAAGCAGTTTGAAAGACAGATAAAAACAAAAAAGAAGCTAAGTTAGACTATTGCCTTGTATACAATTACACCAAAAGACAACATGTCAGAATTCCTACACATGGAAGGTCTCTAACAACACGAGGCTTTAGGATTACATAAATCACAATGCTCTGTATTATAATCACATGACAGAATAGACCTGCAAAGCTTATTATACTGCATAACCAGATGGTAAACAACAGTTGTCGCTGTACTAAGAATTACATCTCTGTAATCAATAATAGGAAGGAGGAACAGTTGGACAACTTGTTTCCTATTATGTTCACTTAGGCAACGTCTAGATCAATAAAGAGCATTAAGCCTTATACCAACTGTGGACGATGCCTGCTCAACATGCCTATCATATGGTAGCAATGGGTCCAGCTGTACTTCAAAATACTTGTAAATGGATAACAATTCTCATCTAACATTAAAAAGAATCAATGATTCAAATAGCAGGCAGGTGCGGGACTTCTTTAGCATATGAAAGAAGACAGACCTCTGATGCCAGTTTTAGTATAAGTCAAAGTCAGCTTATTTTGTTAACCCATCCCATAATTACATTTTACTAAAGCCTATCTGAAGGATGTTACATGTTTTATATGGAGGAAAGAAAAAAAGCAATCAAGCATGGTATCACTGGCTTACATACACACTCAGTAATTATGTGGGTATAGCAAGTGTTCACAAAAATTGAAAATTGAACTTGTGTTATCACTCTAGGCCAATGTAGCAATTAATTATGAGTAAGTTTTTAGTTCATCCACTTTTTAACTATTTAAACAAACAATAAATCACCCCAGCTTTAGCTTCCTGCTTTTAAATTTTCTTTATATTACACACTTCCATAATGCATCAAATTGAAGTCATCTCCCACCATGCTATTAACACAGACACTCATTCTCAAGATGGGAAACCATAGGACAGTGAGTTCTTCTTACCTATTCCAATAAAGACCACCTCATAGCCATCTTCTTTCAAGGTACGGAGTGTCAATCCATCCATTGCAAGGCCTTTATTAAAAATTATCTGAAATAATTAAAAATTACTTGCTTTTAATGTGACAATGTGAAAATAATTTCTATTATGTCCTGCATATGGACATCTCACAGGATCTTCCACTGAACAAACAAAGCAAATTTTTTTTCCCCTCCTTAACCCAGGCTTAAAAAACCAGACTGGTTCTGATTTAAGCAAGTGGCCCAAACTAGATATGGATAAAAGGTACCTTCAGATCATCCTCAGATGTGGGCCACCACAGGCTAGCTCAGTTTCTGCTATAAGCTCAAAGAGTTAAAGCAAGCTAAACAAAAAGTCTGTGTATGGAACACAATAGTGAAGTAAATCTGAAAATGGCAGGTTTTTGCTATGAGTAAATTGCTTTATACAGTGCTGACTACAAAAGGTTCTATTCCCATGTGAAAATCAGAATGTAAGAAACATGATGTAAAAGCAAGAACCTCCTTTAGGGAGGATGTGCTAAGATCACCCAGCACGTTAACAAAAACCCAAGTATTTTAGGTTATTGTAGAAACATTAGTGAAAGTAGGAGTCCCTGACAGAGAAATAAAGAAAAGACATGACACTATTCTGTATTAACAGCGGTTCTGAACAGAAAACCAAGCAATATTCTCCTGTATCAGCTACTTGGTAGGTCTCCAATTGCTCAGAATGCAATGCAATTCCTGAGAGAAGGATGATATTGCTTTGTGCTGCACTCTCAAAACTCACAGCCTGAATTATGCTCTGAGAGCACTAGCAAGAACACCTTAGGCCAAAAAATCTCAGTCAGACCAATAGTATTTTTGTGGATTCAGAAAATGTGCCAAAAAAATGACTGGGCCAGAGATGGCAGTAAGTCTGAAGAATATTCTGTGCAAATTACAGTGTTTCCTACTTGCTTATAATTAAACAGATTGTTTTGTGAGGTAAACAACAAAGGTTTTCAAAGTTATGAATTAGATTAGTTTTTATTTAAACTTGTAATTGTTTATTCTAATTTAGGCAAGCAACAATGTTCAGGGTGCAATGACTGGTGTTCATTTATTGAATGAAATAAGTCACAGTAATAAAAAATGCACCTATAAGCAATACTTTTTCCAGTTTAACTACTATTCACTTCCAGAAGCAAAAGTTGAAAAGCTTTTATAAGCAAGGTTCCACCAGCAATCCTGCTTTAAGTAGCCACTGTACTAGTTGAACAAATACAGTTGTTATAAGAGTGAGACAGCAAAGAGCATTTGATGTATGTTCAGCAAGCCAACTATAGCAGTCTTCTGCAGAGAGATCGTGCAGTTGAAGATACACACACCTTTCACTCATCTCTCCTAACTCCAAAGCTTCTGAGCACGTAAGTCTGTGTGATTCCTCTTCTGCTAGTTTGTATGTCTTGATGTGGGTATGTGTGTTTCTATCTCTGTACTTTAGACCCTCTGAACTTGAATGTTTTCCTCAACTTTGTTTTATCACCTGCTCTAGGTTATCCTGCTCTTGCAGGTGGGTTGGACCAGATGATCTCCAGAGGTCCCTTCCAATCCCCAACATTCTGTGATTCTGTATTCACTTTCCAAAATGCTATGTTCTATTGTGTAAGCACTACACTTTGTGATCTAAATGATATAAATGTGTCTTCAGGTCATTGTATATCTTGCTTGTTATTAAATCTGCTAATATTCCATTTAATATACTTCGTAAAATACACTGTACAGTATTTAAAACACTGACTTTTTTGCCTTCAGAAATTTAGTATAAATTCTATCAGAAGTGCAAAAGCTGTGTGCAGCTGTAATCCTTTCCAGAACACCCAGAATACACACTACATCCTCACTGGCAACAAAATACATTCCACAAATTGTCATTACATTTTTTTATCCTATTGTGTACATATGTTATGAAAACCTAATGAAGGAATTTAAATGGCAATATTATTTTGTGTGGGGATTCATAATACTCCTAGGGCCTGGCTCTGTAATCCTTATTCAGCTGACTAATTCTTACTAATTTCAGTAGAATTACTTGAATAAACAGCACTACCAAGCATTTACATAACACAGCACCTTCCACCACAGATTTGAAATGGTTTAAGTAAACATTACAAAATATTTCCAGCTTAAAGATGTATAAAGCCAAGGTATTTAGTTAACCAGCTTGCCAAAGGGTCAATTGCAAACCAATGGTAGAGCTTGAAAACAAATTTACATCGAGATTCTCTGCTGCAATTCAAAACCGCAGAGGACTTGCAGGTCAAGATGACATGGTGGCTCTATCAGTTCATTCTGGAGATCTTGCCATAACAGGGAGCCCTGGGGAACTGAGTTTTGCAGAGGGTTCCCAGGAGCCTGTGACCAGCAATTTTATCTAGAATTGTCTCAGTTCTCTATTTTCAGCCCCATCTCTAACTCAACCTCCATTCCGTCAGACCTTTCAAGGGTTGCAAAGGGATCTTTAGAGCAGAAAAACAGACCTATAGTGTTTAAAGCATTAGCTTACATCTTACTAGCATTTTTTGTAAAACGTAGGCAGGACGAGGTTCTCACTTGGGTCTTGTGACATCAGTCTACTGCTTTTATGACATGAACCAACAAAAAGATTGCAAGAAGAATTTCTTGCTTCACTGAATGTTTTAGTATTATATTAAAAATATATTATCCCTCCTGGTACTCAAAAATTTGGTCTAGTGATCCATTCTACCGTTATAACTTCTAATAAATTGCACAGCAGTTGTAAATACTATCTAAATCTTCAGTTCAAGCCCTAATTAATAATAAAACAATGTTCCCATTATTCTATAAACAACACACTTTTCTTTAACAGAATAATGCGCAACTGTTACTTTCCAAGAAGTTGAATGACTGTTAGTGTTTATAATGGATGATCATGTTAACGCTTTGTTTAATTTGATGCTTTTTACTATAAAATTAACTTGGATGCAAGACTGTATGATAAACCATTAAGAAAAAACTGAGGGAGAGGGAATGAGAGGAGAGGTACAAATAGGAATGTTTTAAGTAGTGCCAAACTTGCACAAAAAAAAAAAACTCGATTACAAAAAATCAAATCATTCCAACAGCTACACTGAACCCCTGAAGCAATTTAGGAATTTGTTTCTTACAGACAATTAATCACATGCAGGCATGCCAGATGAGAACTATTGATTGCCCTTTTCCAAACTAGTGGCATTCAGACAGGAGACAGACAAATGCTTTGAGCAAGAGGAAGCATCTTCCTGCCTCTGTCTAGCATAGCTTTTAATCGTTCTTTACTAATGTGCATGACATTTTGCTGTTAATCTTTGGCAGAGTTCTTGTTCTTTTTTCTTTGAGCAATACATAGGCAGGATATATTTTTCATTACCTTCACTCCAAGATCCTTCAAAAGCTCAGCTTCAAAATTCACGACATCATATGGCAATCGGAACTGGGGGATTTCAGATGTGCTAAAATAAACAAAAAAGCTTGTGAAATACATCTAGGTTTTAGGAAGAAAGAGGTTTTTCGTTAAAAATTCAATACTTAAACCTTAGTTAATTTTGATTTATGTGAATGGAAATGTGCTGAAGCTTCACTGTTGGCTTTTTTAAATTGTTAGGAGTGACAAAAAAAGCATTCTTCAACCAATGCTAAAAATATAGGCCAGGAAGGCAGTACCTTGAGGACAATCCTGTCCACACTTGTAGGTGGACATGGACTTAATACATGTTAAGCTTGGGTCTAAAAGAGCTTCAGCTCCACTACTTTTATCCACCTGAATACATAACACTAAACAAACCTGAGACACCCATTTAAGAAAAGATCTCATGGCTACTAAAAGCAAAGTGATCTTCTAGTAGCCATTCATTAAGCTATCCATTAAGAAAGACTCAGATTTCCCACACTTTTTTTTAAAAAGTGCTGCCTATGCTATTTTCAGTAATGGTATTTAAAACTTTACCCTCCTCCACTTCTACTTTGTAAATATTTATGGTTTTCAGGATGGACAAAGTCAGTAATTTTCGATCAGCTTTCAGTCTCGAGTCTCAAACTTTTTGCCTTAATTTTTATTAGCTGGCATTTTTAACTCCTGATGAATATTAGGAATGACATCTTCAAGTTCCTACAATCACAGATCTCCTGTATGAGAAAACTGTAGTGCTAGCATAGAATCTGAGTTTGTATCTGCTGGTACAGATCTTTATCACCAGTGAAATGACATCTACTTATGTCAACTCAAAATCTCTTCTGTAAAACACATTACACGTAAACACAGTGAAGCTCTATTTCAGAAACTTTTGTTCAGTGAAGATAAAAACACCTGAATATGCAGAAAAGTGAAAGGCTCTCCATAGATATTTCTAAGCTTCAGTCTAATTGTTTTCAAATTAATGGATCTATAATTTTCATAGCAAAGTGCTGGCACAAAAGATTCATTGTGGCTTTATTTTACATACTGTTAGTGACCAAACCATCTTTAACATCTACCTTTGACAGGTCAGAAGGATTTTATTTATTTTAAGTTGCATCACCTTTAATTATATTGATAAAAAACTGCTGTTCCTCCTTATCATTTCTAATACTGCCTTTTTTTCACCTTTTCTGACCAGTGTACAATGAAAGCTGTTCTAAATATCAGGCATAATGAACATGTGATGACAATTCAATTTTCATAGGTCACTATAAGCAAAAAGGTGTCTGAGGCAGGAACTAACATATCTATGATTCTCCAACAAAGATTCAATAAAGAAATCTAATAAAATGGGAGAGTTCTATTTTCCAAGCTACCTATATGTTTACTGAAGACCTGTCATTTCCATGACATGCTCCCAGAACAGCACTGGCTGTGTTATGTTGCTGTCAGAATTTGTAAACAATTTTTACTCTTATTAAACATTTAATTACAGATTTGTGCTGTGGAGTATATCCGCATATAAGTACACATATATTCATATCAAAATACAGTTCTGTGGGGACACATGCATGCACACTTACCATGAAAATAAGCCTTTTATGAAAGTCAACTGGTACATTAATTCTGATACAATCTTTCAGTACCAGAAGACAGTGTCTGACTGCAATGGAGAGACAGAGGAGGAGAAGGAAATGGGGCACAGGTGCAGGAGGGGTGCAGTGGATGGGAACAGTTTCCACAAATTCACCTCTTCCTCATATCTGGTGCAAGTTAGAGGTGCATGGACAGGTATTTGGTATTTCTCAGTGATCCCAAATTACTTTTGCTCAAGGGACACCCCTTTGGCCAAGTGAGAGAAATATTTTGGTATGTTGTAAACCAGTGCCATAGCTAGGAGCATAAGCAATGAAGTTTGTTCACAATCTGCTCATGTCTACTCTACTATAAAGCACAAATTTTATACAACTGGTGAAATGAAGGAAAACACAGTGAAAAATTAAGACATGTTCAGACAACCACAGTCTTACACCATGCTTAAATATCACACCACAGGAATTACAATCACTAGATACCTTTCTACTGTTGCAATATTATCAAAGTTAGCTATGACATTACATGTATGTAGAGGTGTATCCTAGTTACAAGCACTTAAAAAAAGCCAGAGCAACTAAAAAGATGCAAGCACTGCCCTTCCAAACCGCTGATTCCAAATACAAAATTAATTTTGTCTTGTTAGCCATTTGCAGTAGTTTATGAAGCCTTGAAATCACACCCATCGATAACCTAAACTTGCTAAAGATGTACTGCAAAGGCTTACAAATGCAGTAATGGATGACTGCTGCCACAGGCCAGCCTCCCTTCTGTTCCAAGATTAAAATAAGGACAAAAGGAATTGATGTCCTTAAACCAGATGTGAAGCCTTCTACAATGAATGAAGTAAAATTTGACCTTGATTACTGTGTGTTCAAGATGCAAAAAGGAAAGAAACACATTTTAAAATGCACTCCTTGACCATTAAGGATATTAACAGAACAGACAAAACTTTGCGTAAGGCTTTTTGCAGCAGAAGACATAGATTTAGATTTAGTTTTACTTTAAATTCAATTCAAAATGTAAAGAACAAATATAACTTAAGATCATATAGTTCCAAACATGCACGCACACAGCAAGCAACTGCAGCACTGTACTGTAAGCACTGTAAGGAACTTCAGAAAGTATTGTATTATATTGCTGAGTCCAATCCAAGTCTAACATGGCACAAAGTAAGGTTTCATTGTTAGAAACATCTCATTTTTTCTTACTATTTTACAGCAACAAAACTGATTTTTAAATCTGATACTTATGAAAACATGCTACTCAGCAGGTGAACAGGTATTTCATATACTAAAATTGCATATAATAAACTACTGTATGGGAACCAGTTCAAGTAAAACAGGTCCACGGTTAAATGTCTACTTATTAACACCATGGTAATTCCCTGAATCTCACAGGCAAAAACCACAGGTATTCAGGTCAACTTCTCCAGCATTGATTCTCTACCTTCCAGAGCACTGAATAAGTATTTCACATTATGATATTACAGATCAAATTCATTAACTGTGCCAACTCCATTGATTTCAGGATGCTCCAGTGAAAAACACAAGCATGCCACCCTTCTTTCTCTGTTTCTTTTCACTTTTTATTTTGTAAAAACTTTAGTGTGAGTATATCTTCAACAACTAAAATTAAATTTTTATTTTGAATGTGTTAGTATCCACTAGTCAGTTTCTGATATATTTTATCTTATACTTTGGTACTACAACAAACTTACAAGACATGATCTCAGCCATTGTTATAGAGGTAAAAATTCACAGAATCATTAAGGTTGGAAGAGACCTCTAAGATCATCAAGTCCAACCATCTACTTATCACCACCATGGCCTTAAGTAGCACATTTATATGTTTTGTAAACACCTCAAGGGACAATGACTCCACCACTTCCCTAGGCAGCCTATTCCAATGCCTAACACTTCCAGTAAATAAATTTTTCCTAATATTCATCTTCTAGTGTAAGGCATATGACACCATGCAAATATCAGCCAAATGTTTTCCATATAGGAAAACTACAAAATGGTTCCAGGCATAATTTTCTAAAATAGTGATTTGATAATAACACTTGCACTCTGGAATTTTAGAGATCACATGAAGAGAATACAGGGGACAGCCATCAGATTTTCAATTAAAGCTTGCCTGTAACTGTATAAATTTTAATTTGACTGATGAATTATTTAATTAAAAAATAAATTTTCCAGATCTGAAATCTTCCATTCTCTTCCTTTGGTAAAGGTAGAGGGACTGTATATAAACTACATTTGTACAGTATTTTTTGCTACGCTTTCTACAATCACTAGGAACAGTGCTTTGTTGTCATTGCTTTTTACCTTAAGCCACCAATGTACTCCTGCTTTTCAAATATGGTGATGTTTGAATAGCCCAATCGAGCCAAAAACGAAGCACAACTTAAACTTGCAGGTCCTGCACCAAGAAGAGCTATCTTCACATGATAGGCTTCAGGCATATCTTCTAGAGGAGGTAAGGAAGGGTCTCTGATCTGAGGAATATTCATAGCTTTGAACACCTGAAAAGCAATACATTCAACAGGTTACATAGTGTACATTCCCTCTTTATATTTTATTATAAGGAAGCATAAGGAAAGTTTCTGCTAGTGTTTTCACATTATCATTGATGTATTATTGCAGATCACTTTGTGACATTATAGGGATTCCTAAATGACATGATGTGTACATTTGTGAGGCATGTTGCAGTAGCAGGGTTCTGTTCTTCTATGGTTCTTCTCACCTTTTCATCACCATGTCCGAAATCAGATCTTTCACTGCTGTAAACTTTACAGAGAAGATGAAACTAGACTACCAGTAAGTGAACAGTAACACAAAGCCAGGTAGATGGCAGAGAATTTCTGCATCATCAAAAATTTCCATCTAAACAATGTTAGGATTATTCTTGCTACTAGAAAAGTATTTCTGTGAATAATGCAAAGGATTGTAATGCCAGTGAACTAGCTCTGATTCTTCAAGAATGTTTTTGTGTGATCCTGGATAACTTACTTATGGCTTGAGTCTTTAGATGTTGTAGGTAACCAACCCTAGGCAGTTCTGAAACTTTTCCTAGGAACTGCTCCCAGTCTTCAGTGCTGTATTTTCAAAGGTAACCCATGCTTTAGATGAATCTCTTCGATAATTCTAGTAGGACTTCATGTTAGTTGCTCTTCTATTTCAGATGTTCTCTACTTTTTAACTGGGTATTCAAAAGTTGTAGGCATACCTGAAAGTTACACTATTCTCCTTATGTCTCAATTCTTCAGCTGTAAAATGATGGTGATCTGCTCCATTCTGTCTGGACTATCAGAAGTACTTTGGGACAGTCTCTGACCACTGTTGTATATTTATACAGAACCCAGAACAATGGGATCCTAACCTAGTTGCAATGTCACACAGTTTATTTCAGATTTGCATTTAATCAGCTCTTTATTCAGACATAGAAGAGGCTAAGGCAGAAATATTCTACATTCACTGAGCTAGCCTTCACTGTCTTCTGCATTTACATACATTCTAGTAGAAGGAATGGAGTCTCTATCTTGTATAACCAACAAAAGGAAAAAGAATAGACTCACAGCCCTTGCGGGCTACTAAAGATCAGAAGCATGGAAGAGCACAGTTACATCATCTTCAGATTATTTTAGGCATTAGGAGGAAAGCAGTTAACCCAAGGAGTATTGTAGCAGAAGCACAGTATAATATCAAAAGGATACAAGAGCTCAGTGCATTAGGATTCTCAGTCCTATCATAAACACTCAAGGCTACACCTCAAAAACTATCAGAAGACAATACTGATCCCCATCTATTTCAATGCAGAACTGCATTCCATAAATAGTAACTAGTTCTCTCAAATACTTAAACTGTCATTTGTCTTTAAAAATAACATATTTGAGCTATTTAACAAGTTTGCTGACAGTTTTTATTTTCCTTAAAACTCGAGAAGTTTTTCAAGTTAAGCTTTGGTAATTCCACTCATGAATAGAATTTTTCTTTTATAATTTGAATCAATGTTCATTTTCTTCATGTGCACTTGAGCACTCATGCTAGGTAAACCAATGATTAGTTCCTTCCCCCTCTAAAATTTCTGTGTCAAATTCCCTCGGTCTTTGTAAATTGACACAGCATTTTAACAAGCTGCAAGGAGAAAGAGACAGATAATTGTTTTAAAAAAAGAATCATTTAAACCTGACAATTCGTACAATATGGGAAGGTTTAATGTGGTTATTAATGGATTTCACAGGCTGAAAAGCTTATATTGTACTGTGAAATGAGACTGTGATAACCAAAATGCAATAGGATATTTCTAAAATGTCTGCTTTGTTACATTCACAGAGAAATGGCTTGAATGATACCAGATTTCCATTAAAGTCTCATGCAGTTGTTTTAGAAGACTACTCAGTAATACAAGTTATATAACTTTCATATTTAATGTATATATTTAATACTATGAGTATGCATATGCTTAATAAATTTATCACTAAATTTACTTTACTGTTAACAATTATTTTTATATTTATTATTGAATAATCACATCCATCAACTAAATATTAGACTGAACTGCTGCACTACTGTAGTGCAGCATTACGCTTCAGAAACCAAGCACTCATGCAGGAAATCCTAGTAGTTCAGGCTGAATGGTCAACTTTAATTTTGCCTATTCGCAAAGAGGGTGAAAGTGTCTTTATGCAGCACAGCCATCTTGTGTGGCAATATCTTGCCATCTGGAATTTAGAGGCAGTTTTGCATATTAAGGCTGGCAGAGTAACTGTGAAAATAGCAAACTGCTTTAATGCATTTCAAAAGATTTTCACTCACCTCATGGTGAAGTTTCCACTGTAATTCACCTAATTAAATATCACTGAACTCTTCTGTACAAATCCTTTGACGTGCAGAGACGACTACCTTGCAAGCAAGTGTTCAGTAACGCATTACATGCAACTGTCCTCTCCGATTTTAATGTGCTCAGACTGTGGTCAGGATGTAAGTAGAGTTTAATACTATTATCTTTCTTGTCCACCTTCCCTTCAAAAATATTATTTCTTTTTTGTATGGATGGTGTTTTCCTTTTGTTTTGCAGTGCTTTTTCACCAAGATATGTTCAGGAAAATAAGACTAAATAATGAATTCTAAAGCTGAATCTCTCAGTGGAAGGACTCAGCCATTATCCCCCATGTCTGCTTTTCCTTCTGACTCTCACACACAAACAAAAGAGAATAGACAGATTATTATTTGATCAAATCGGAACAGCCAATCTATTCGGCTAAAGTTCCAACAACTGAAAAAAATCCTTGCTTTAGACAGTTTTCCTATGTGCATTACTTCAACGTATAAAAGTGTGAGTGTGCCTGCTCAGTGTTCTCTCCAGCATGAAATCTATGAATATGTTCTCTTCTACCTTGTAAATCAAACACCCTTTCCCTGCAGTAGGGTTGGTTCTAGTTCCAACACTTTCGGTATACTCAAAGAGCATAATTTCAAGCACTGCAAGCAAACACAAGTTTGTATAAAGGCTCCACATTGTTTCCCACTTAGGTAAACTACTGTGGTTTTGATTGCTGAGACTCTGCTTCAAGTTTAATTTTCCTGGAAAGTTGTAGCCAACTCATTTTAGCTGTTTTTCCGAATGCAGATAGGGAAAAGCTTATCGTTCTCCTCATGCAATAAAATTCTGGTTCTTTTCTTCACTACGTGACTCTAGTATTAGCATGTTTTGATGAAGAGATGTGACATTTGGCAGAGAGAGGCAGGTGACTCAGAGAAATGAAGTTTGCTAACCTGATGAAAATCATTTTATGGTATAGTAAGCATGATTTAAATTAATCTAAAACATTTAAAACTATTAGAGCAGGTTATAAATGTTATTCAGAATCATTATCTCAGTTTTTATGTATATTAAAGTAATTCGCTTCAGTCACTTTTGAGTTTTCTGATCATAATTTTTTTTAAGAGGAATATATTGTAGATACTCTTCACCTATTTGCAGAATTCAAATATGGTCTGACAGTTTTATTCTAATTCACCTTTATTTACAAGTACAATTTTTTACATTTTAACATTCAAAAAANCTCTAATTCACCTTTATTTATTCACCTTTGGACTATGACAAAGAACGTGTTACCTAAAACAGTAAATAGATTGAAAGTTTAAATGTTAAAATGTACAATTTTTTACATTTTAACATTCAAAAAATTAACAAAGTCTTTGTTTAATCCTATGAAATAAGATAGGCTGCTAAAAAGCATACTTGGTAGTCTTCAAGACATACAAAGAAGTTTACATTTCTTAAGTAAAAACTTTATCTGTTTAATCTACTATCTTCATCACAAAGCCTTCATTAACAGAAAAAGGTTGAAAAACAAAAAAGGGGAAAAATAGAAAGTGTAGTGGGGAAAATTAATCTTGTAGTAACATAAGTTTTGACTTCATAACTAAATCCTTTATATTCTCAAGGCATAATGTTTGCTTCCATGGTTAAAAGGCTACAGAAATAAGTTTATCAGCGAGTTTTTCTGTTAAATATCCTCCACTAAGATGATGAGATACCAAACAGCTACTGACGTAGATATTAGCACCTAGCTGGTGTTTACTTCAGTGTGAAACATATCAGTATATTCTGAATTGCTATCATATTTTGGTAGTGCAAAGAAAGAAAAATACAGACAATGAAATCAGTAACATTTAGGAACTAATTGTATTAGTGTCACACTTTCCCACTGATTTCCATGGATATTTATCTGTAGACTGGTTTACATTAATATGGGGCAGTTGAATATTTAAAGAAAATAATATTCCGCTTAGATTTTAATAAAAAATTAAGCTAACAGTAATCTTCTTGAGGTTGTCAAATTACACAATAACATAACTAACTTCATTTAATTGGAGTAGATCGCACAGGATGTACAAGAAGCGGTTCTTCCACAAACGTGAGCTAATTATGAAAACTTGTTGATCTTCCCTCCACAGGTTAACAGCTAAAGTTACAAACTACAAACTTCTATGCAAGTAGGTGACTGACAAAACCAAGGCCTAAAGTATCTCATTAAGGATTTTCACACTTGCATAACAACTATTATCCCAATCTCAAGAAAACCCATGGATCTACGCTATTGCAGAGTATCTCAACATTTCACGAATCACAACAACAAACAGGGCATAGCAACATTCATATAAATACATTAAAAAACAAAAAAAACCCAAACCGAACCAAAACTGAAAACAAAGAATATTTAATGTCTGTAAGACTTGCTATAGAGAAGTTTATATAACTTGTCCAAATATTAGCAAGTCTTTCAGCATTGGCCTGAGAAATCGGAAGTCCTCAGATTCACCCTCCCAACTATTGCAGAAAGCCTAACATTTTGTAATTTATTATTACAGATTTTGACATAACTTATGAGAAATAACCTAAAGATGTGTTAAAATAAAAATTAATACCAACAAATAGAGGTTCCTTCCTGTTTGTCCTGCTGTCTTAGCTCCCAGAAGAATCCTCCTCTGCTGATACAGCACATCCATTCATTCATGGTGATGACAGTGAGGGGCCTAGGCAGCCATTAGAAGGTCATCCAACTGCAGGAGCTGCAGCTCCATGAGAACCACCTTCTTCCCTCACCTATACTGACTGATCAGAGCTGTCAATACATAACTACAAGACACAGCATGAGCCCAAGGGTGCAGCACCTCCCTCCATGGCAATCCCAGTAAGCAGCTGCTGCTTTCTTGCCTGTGGTGCATTGGGGGAGGAGGTTTAGCACTCAGAGGGGAACACTCACCACAGCCCACCTGCCAGACCAGGTGCTCTGCTGAGATGCCCCTAAGTTAGCAGCAGGTAAGCTCATAAAATGCATCTTTCAGGAAAAAAAAAAAACAACCACCACCAAATATATCAAATTTCCTTTCCAATTTCCTTTTGCTGCAACTGAAGCCAAAATGTATCTCCAGAGAGAAACAAATCATCAGAACTGTAGCTGGCACAAGAGTCACAGCACTAAATAATCTATTACTTAAATCTAGTATGCAACAATTAAAATAATACATTTTCTATTTAGCTTGTGCTGCTCTATTCAGAATGATTAACTAGAAACACACAAGAACCTTTAGGTTCAGTAATGCCGATCCAGAAATGTAAGACTTTGAGGGCTTTTAATACTGCAACACACAGCGTAATAGATCATGCTTCCTTTTTTTTACTACAAGCTACAAACCTGTACTTGAGTAACCAGTAATTTTAGTTTATTTTGTGGGACTGACAGTCCTATAGCTCATGCCTGTATGTATTGTCACTGCAATCTCAGTATATTTTCACTGAATTTGTGTTCCAAAAGCAGAGATGTTTTCTGGTTCTAAAGTACTTGGGCAAAGGAGACAGATAAAGACATTAATATAATTTTGACCTGTGCAGTAGCAGGTGTAACCTGCACTTGACACTCATCATTTATAATAGTGAGCTTTTACTCCATGTTATTCTCTAGATGCAACAGTTACCGTGGTAACTGCATCCCAGTATACACATTCTTCATCACAAATACAAATGGACATTTCCTTTATTTCCACTTGGACATTTAATTTTCAAAATACATTCTTTTTCAGACTGATTACAGTTTACTCTGAGAATGAGCTGAACATAGTTCCAAAACTATATAGAAGGGCAGAAGGGAAGTGCAGGAGGGGTGAGGTGCCATTTTTTTGTTCAACCGTATGCAAGACAAATATTTTACAATTAGGGACTTTTATCTGCAGTATGAACAGATGATCAGTCATTGTTCAGAAGCACAAAGGGGCATACGTCATAACCATATATTTTCCATTTTAAACCCACATTCCTGCTTTACTGCAGTTTTATCTTCTATCTCAGCTAGCAGTTGTGGATTTTTATTATTGCTCATTCTTGTAATGCTTCAAGTGTATGATCCTCAGACTATTTCCAAAGAAAAAAGTCTAAAACTGGCTTTATGCACAATGGAGTTTTCAGTAAATAAGCCCCTGCAGGACAAACCATTACACAGTGCATGAGAATTATCATGCAGCTCTCATTAAGAGTAATACATGTTGCACACCTAAATTGCACAATTTGCTAAGTTACTCCTACAGGTGAAGCTGTGAACACACTTTGCTTGCAGTATCTGGGCCAATTTTTGTAGAAATATTTTCTTCAGTATTTAAATCTATATCTTTATAATGCTTGTTACTTGGAAGCACTCATGCCATTATATTTTTTTTCAACCATGCATACTTTCACAATAAAATTTACCTGAATAAAAGCTAATAAAAAGTATTATTTACAGAAGTGACGGCCTATTATTAGTAATTATAAGTACTACAATGCATATGGATTCTTTGTGAAACAGTAGTAAATCTAAAGTTCCTTTAACAACTAATTTTAACATTTTAGAATACCATAAAAATATTAAGGATAATAAAATTTACTGAAATGTTTTTGTTAGAGTACTACAATTTTATTTTGTTGCAACTCTTTGACACTAATATCACTTTAAAGTATCTTGAAGCATAAGGAGCAAAGCCATTCAGAGCTATTCATCCTCTCTGCAGTTTTCATATCAATCATTTTGCTAGCACTGAGCTTTTATAATAGATTTCTAAAGATTTTTGAAGAAAAATGGCAGATATTTAGCATTATCTATCCAGCCATAATTCCTCTCTATTAATCATAGCATTAGGGCTAAAAGGAGACACAAATCAAGTTTTAACAGATATTACTTGCATTTAGTTCCTAAACAGTAATATTTCACCATTGTATTTATCATCTACTTGACAACTGTTTAATCTTTCTTTTTGCCTTTTTTTGTGTGTGGTTTTTTTGCAGGGGGGGGTCTTTTCTTTTAAGTCTTTATGTATATTTTTACATATAAGGAATAAAGGCCATTAGAAGACAAGCTAATAAAACTGCCTTTTGATGGATATAACAAAACTATTGCATATACACATAGCACAGATACAGTTCAGTGTCTCTGGCCTCATCCTGTAAATGAGAACTCTAGTCCAAATCATACTGATTCTTATGCTTATATGTTCAAATCTCAATGAAATTGAAGAGAATAGCTATTCAAATGACAGAAGGGAGACAAGGATCAGTAACAGCTAGCAGAAAAGTTTAGCAGGTGCTCCAGAAGCTTTACATCCATCCTGGAGAGGAAAAAAAGGAGGAATACAAACAGGTAAGAGAAGAAATGTGGCAGGCAGCAAAGTTTGCTCATTGAATCATGACCCACTGTCACTGAGAAGGGAGTGTGAAGTCCATTACTGACAGCAGACGAAAAAAATTGGCCTTACAGATGTATCATCTGTTTTGCCCAGATTGAGTCATATTTCTATTTTGGTCTGTCCTACAAAGTTGTTGTTTGTTTTTTTTTCCTCAGGCTTTGTAAAGGTAACTGGAATTTCATCTTATGTGTGTAAATATGATCAGCCAAACAGCTCAAAATACAGAAGAGGGACACACTCATTAGTTAAGGACTGTACAGAAATATGCAATCTTAACACGTGCATATGCCTTTTTTTATACAGTCAGAACTTCCTCACTTTTACAGAGACCAAAAATCTTTATTTTTACCCAAAGGTACTTCAGACAGATCAGATGAGGTGTTAGCCAAGACCATGAGATTGGTACAAATTCTCCATGCCCTCAAAGGAAGTTAACAAGCGTCCTGTTTTAAGTCAGGACAGAACTAATTGTGTTCAGTGATTTTACTTTTCAGTTAAGTCTCTTCTGACTGCACTCTCTGACATTAACAGCATGTTTTTACAGACAGTGTCTGCTACTAGTATTGATAACCCTTGATCTTTAGAGATAGCACCAAGGACTGATATTCAGACCAAGGTCACTGCTAACCCTTGTGTACTACGTTGGAGGTACAGAGTAAAAGGCTGCACCTGTGGAGAGGAGCAGCCATTTCAGGTGACCCTAAACTGACCTACTAGGTGTTCCATTCCACATACACCATTTTCAGGATAGAGCTGAGGGATCACAAGGGTCAAGCAATAGCCAGCATCTGAGGAGGATTCTGTCCATTCTGCCTTTGACCCTAATTCCATGAGCTTCTCAACCCAGATCCAAAACCCGGTTCCTGAATTCAGTTCCCATCCATTACTGAGTTCAGTGTGGGGCTTCTGCCATAGCATCAGTGGTGACAGTGATGCACGTGCCATCAAGGAGTTGGGTTAATATTGGTTTTGTATATATTTTATTTGTATTATTTTCATTAAAGTAGTTTTAGTTTTCTTTCCCAATCCGTAAGTTTCTCCCCCTTATTACCTTTCTCTTTCCTTTTGGGAAGGGAGAGGTTGTAATACAGAGCCTGCCGAGCCCTAAGCCTTGCCAGTGAATGAGTAGTAGCCTCTCTTTCTTCAGATGAAAATTGGAGCATTGAAACTTTACAGTCACAAATAATGGACACACACCTCAACAGAAACCCTTGAGAAGACTTCCTAACATCAAGTGGCAAGTAACAAACTTGGCTTCAGTAGCCAAAATGTACACCTACTTTTATCAACTGATAAAAACAGGACAGTGAGAACTCTACATCATCTGAAACTTTTCCTTTGCCCCAAAGCCAGTACAAATGCTCTCTCAGGCACACAGTGCATTTGTTGTGATTCTTGGAGTGTCCCATGTAGGACCAGGAGCTGGACTCAATGACCCTAAAGGGTCCCTTCTAACTCAAACTGTTCTGTGATTCTGTATGATTCTGTAATCTTGCTATAGGATGTACTCTGTGCACAGAACAGTTCAGTATCTCTTTAACATGCAGTTACAGATGCAGGTGCACTTACTTTTTTGCTCTATGCAGCCTACTTCAGTAACATCCACAATTTCACCTAGCTTAGATAAATCTTTCATTATAAAACAAATTTTCTCAACTAGTACTGTTACTAAAGAGCCAGCTTTTTCCCAAATAATGTTCCTTAATAATGTCCCTATAAAGTATTGCATTATGAAAGCATTTCTATGCTTCTGAATGTGCTGCAAGAAAAAGGGTAGTTATTGTAACGTCCTACACCTTTATTTTACTAGTACTAACTTTTTAAAAACAAATCATTAACAAAGGCAATCACTTAGATAATGGTAAATAAAAAAGAATTTAAGACATTTGCAAGTCCTACCTACCTCAGTAGCAAACTGCTGCAATCCACCAATATTAATTGGTCCCTCCTCAGTAGCATACAAATTGCAGCCACCAACACAGAGATCTGATGTTGGACACACCATTCCACATGTCAGGCCAAGAGGATTGTCAGAAAGAATCATTTTGGCAGCTCCATAGTAGTTCTGAAGGAAAAAGAAGAGAGATAGTCACATACCAAGGAAGCAAAAAATCAAAAATTCAAAAGAAAACACAAAATACTTTAACTGGCTAGTAGAATAATATATAAATATATTAAATAACACTGACATTATTTAAGTGTACCATGTTATACAGCATTATGTCAAAGACACTGGAAGAACATCAGCAAAATTGCTGATTATGCAAAGATAAAACTTTCCTTTTTAGCTTGCAAAATAGTTAAAAGTATCATCAGTCTGAGGTGGTTGTAGCATTTTTACTGGCTTAACACATATATGTGCAAAAACTTCTGTGCCTGCATTATGTACCTGTAAATACTTTCTCCATTTCTAGGTCAACTGGGCAGTAGCTGAGTTATAACCCTTGTTAGAGGTCTGATCAGACAGTGCCAGTTAGATTACCAGTCCTTTATTACACAAGGAACTAAATGCTTATTTGATACATCTCTGCACATTATCTCTGTGGATATGCATGTCCTTCACACCAGATCATTGGTACCAATCGTCCCAGACCCGTCATGAGAAGACAGGAAGGTTCCCTATGTAGCTACCTGTAGATATTGCACTATGGAATTCTTTTTTGAACTCTTTTTTTCTCAGCCACATACTGATCTCAAGTCAAACATTGATCTATGTGGTTCCTTACACAGCAGACTAGGAAACTGGTTAAAGAAGTTACATGCAATTCAAAACTTCAGATTTCTCAATATTTAGCGCCCATCTGCAGAAAAGGAATGATTTCCTGATATATGAGAACTAGCAAAATCTCTTTCCACAATAAAAATATAAGGAATGTACATTAACAAGCTCTCAGTGCCTGATGCTGTAAGAAAACAACCTCTGGTTCTTTTTTTAAAAAGAGTCATGTGAAGTATCATTTAGAGGAGAACTTCTGACGGCAGTTCTGCATTTACACTGCATTTACATGACATTTACATTAATGAAACTATGGTGTAATTAAAGCAAACCATTTACATCCTATCTTTTCTTCTGTATAGTCAGTTTAGAAGTTTACTTAATGGTAGACTTGAGTTCTTTCTTCGCTTTAACTGCTTCTCACACCCACTCTTAAAGTCCCACCAAGGAAATTCCATGAAGATGAGTTAACACCAGAGTTTCCTTCAAGGGCCAGAAGACAATTCAGTACCACTTTAAATTAGCACATGGCTGAGGTTCCACAGAAGTTTTATCAGTTACAAATTAATGCTGCGATCTCATTCCAACTTCCTCGAAACTAGTCTTAACTGAGAGATTTTAAAACAATGTCTCCTTCTTCCAGGACATCTTCCATATCCCAATCTTCAATACTCATCACTAACATGAAACTGTTTTCTATAACAAATATCTTTACCTTTCTACCCAGCTGACTCAGAACAACATTCAAATGACATGAAGTGCTTGGTCACAGCAGACCCTATGCAATATCTGTGACTTACAGTCTGTCAAGTAGGCCAATGTACACAGAAATGTTTATTCAAAGCAAAGGCTAGGGTGCACAGAGCAAGAATCCAGTAATGAGTAAAAAAGAGCAGTGTCAAAATCTGACAATATAACAAACAATGATTAACAAGATTTTGGTTTGGAAGGCTCAAATTCACTAAAGGCATCTTAAAAGTCTGAGCATAAAATTCTTGGTGTTAAACCAGATGCTATAGACACAGCTAGAGATTTCCAAGAGAATGTCCATGTTTAAGAAATACATCTGTAGATTACTGCACAGCATAGGCCCCTGTCCATCACCTGGAAACACAAACCAGCTACCTGAGCATACTTTCACAGGCTTTTCTCAGACACCATTAAAATCCATTTAAATTCTAATCCTAGTGCCTCTACACAACTATTCTGGGAGAACTTTCAACCATTTTGCCTGTGGTGACTGGTAAGGCACCTTATCCCCAATTGTCATTTATTTCAAAGTAAAGGAGTATAAATTAAACAGAAATTGTACATATTAGCAAATGTTTTTGCTCTTCAAGATGAATGATATTGTATTGATATTAGAGATTCCTGGAGCTCCTAGAAACAGCTAGTAAACACACTGTAAGCTCAATTCAGCAGCAAAACACAGTAGTCTAGTTATATTGGAGATGTCCCTGACATGTAACCATGCAGGCAGCAGAGATGACACAGTCACTGCAGGAGGATGTGGGCATCCTTCTGAAGCAGCACTTGGAGAACAGTCTAGATAGCCTACAGCATCTTAAGCTGCACTAGATGTCTGTTCCCCAGACAATAACATCTAGCCATTCCTTTTTTCCACTCTAAAAGAATAATTACAAACTAGTAGCAGAAATTTTTCTTACCAACTCAAAGATGACATTTTTTTCAAAGATTTTTGTTCAGTTTGCTATTTCTCTGCTTATGAAAGTTGTATTTTCTTTTCTTATGCTGTTCAAGATTATTATTTTTATTATCTTCAACTCTGGATAAATGGAAACAATTACAACGACACGCATATCTATTTAAGTAAGTTCATTAAGGATTTTCTACATTTTTAGGCTTTGTAATCAATATAAAAATCTAGTTATTATGTCTAGAATGCAAGGCTGTTAAATAGTCCCTTTTAAAATTAATTTTATTACTTATCTGTAAAGTATGTTCTCACATGAGTTGTACAGGCAGTGTCAACACAGCTGGCACATTTTACTTGTTTTGCAAACTCAAAGCAAACTTTGAGCACAGCTATGCTACAAAAAGACAGGATATGTTAAAGTAGCAAAGGACTTCAGACACACAGGACCAGGATCATTGTGGGTATAGGACCAATGACTCATTGAGAGGCAGGCACAGTCTGAAAATCACTTGGGGTCTTCTGTGGCCCCTGGTGCCATAACTGTGCCAACAGCAGAGGGAGCATTAAACTCATTGCCCATGGTAAAGTGTGGGGAGTGATACCCATGTTCCTATAATCCTTGTATGGG